>JAAGNO010017802.1:42756-60029 GCA_033439905.1 Ceryle rudis
AAGTTCAGGTCTTGTCCTACACACCTTGGTCAGCTGGAAGAGATTTGGTAAGATGGTAAAATCCCTGGAACGTAGATTACCATTTGGTAAAATGATTTTTTATTATTCTGGGGTATGTTTATGTAGTCAATATATAAGATTGCTGAAGGACTAAAAATTCATAGCTTTCCTTTAAAAACAATTTAGAGATATATAGCTGACATCACTCAAGAGAAATGTCTTTTAATATCATATTTTGTAATGCTATAAACACAGATTCTGTGAAGGGCCTGGGTTTTTATGCTAATCTGTTCACTTGTGCACCTCAGGGAAATCTGATGCTGCATAATCAACTTCATAATCCCTTGAATTCCCGTTGCTGTATATTCTGGAGCAAGGCAGTAAACTCTTTTGTCTAGGAATTCTGACATGGTTCTCTACCTTTCTCAGTTTCTGAACCTAAAGATTATCGTTATCCAATCATTATTTAGTGATGCTTCTTACACTGCCATAAGAAAAGTTAAATACCCCTCTTCAGTTTTGCCGACAGAGTAATTGAAATGTGCAGTCATTAACAAATTACATTTCCTGGGTCAGAGAGAAAGTTCATGGCAGAGCTAATAATGGGACTTATATCTCTGGTCTTAATGATTACAGTGTGACAGCATAGCATCCCTCAAAGTAGAAGTTTCAAAACTAAGCATTTAGTTATGGCATTGATAGAATGGGGCTCCTTCAATTTGTTTGCTGACCTTGGACTAGCGAATAAGCCAGCCACTCGATCTGAAGGATGTCTATGTAATGGCATATTTGAATGGCATATTCAGATTCTACAGAAGAAAAAATTTATTTTAATATTTTGAAATGAGAATATTCCTGTTAATAGAATTCCCGGTATTATTTCTTGGACACAGCTATAGCTCTTTATTGTAGTAACTGAGCACTTGAGCCTTAAAAAATTTCCATTATAGGATCCCTGTGAATAGGGAATGGCTACTGTCTTATTTTTAAAGGGGCTTAAAACCAAAGACCACACAGTCTCTGGTGCATAAAAAAATTAAATCCACATCTCTTGGATTTCAAGATGGATGAACCTACCAGTGGATGAACCTTCTTAACTGCTGGATAAAAATTCCTTTCTATATTCACGCCAATTCACAAAAAGCCTAAAACAATGACTCCGAAAAAAAAATGTGATTTTCTTCTCCCTAGTCTTAGCTTGGGAGCAATAACCAAGTTATTTTGCAAACCGTGTTTCACATTCACTTGAAGATGTGGATATAAGATGGGAGTAAGGAGAAGGCATATGTAAAGTAAAAACTGGTGGCTTTGGCAAAGAAAAATGAGATGTAGGAAGGAGGGAAGAAGAAACAATGAAACACGATGAGAAGGAAAGCACAAAACCCATCAAAGATGTAGAGGAATCAGCTGTCTGTGTAGGAGTATGTCACGGTAAGGAAAAACTTAGCTGTACCTAAACTTCTTTATAATGTTGGTGCTGTTCACGTGGTTTTAGAACACAGACACAAGTGGAAGCCTCTGCACAGGATGCGCTTTCAGTTCTGGCTCATTGAGTTAGATCAAAAACTTCCAGGGAAGTGCAGGCTGTTTTACATACATGAGAACTGCACTTGGATAGGATAAAGTATCACAGCTGCAAGTCTAAATTGGAATGAATTTACATAGTAATGCTATGAGGGTTGCAGTTTCTTTATTTTTGTTTCTCTGCAGTTCCCTGTTTCAGTAGAAAAGATTGATCTTAGATATCTGCATATGAATTTGAAAAGATCTGGTTCTTCAAGTGTGGCTGCTTACTATTGGAGCCCTATTGTTCAGAGAGGAGAGAGCTCTGCACAGAAGTTACACGGTTGTTCCTAGTCTGTGTTTGCTGGCTTCTGCAAAGCCTACAGGAACTGAAAATCTCTAAATACATAAATCTGGAGTGGAGATTTGCCCATGTTAACATGCGAATCAGTTAAGATCTGGAGAAAGAGAAGTTTCTTCAAAAGAAATAAAAGACAAAGTACTCAGTACTCGATGTGGGCTTTGCAGGCTGTACTTGATAAAAATACCTAAGGGGATATTTATATACTACATTTTTTAAAATGGCAAATCTAGCTGAAGAAGTTATTCTCCCAGCTACTCCCTCCTTTCTGCTCTGCTGCCACTGCAGTTCTCTGTACACCCTGATGTGCTAATGTCACTTGTCACAGGACTGTACTGGACTCAGGCAATGTAAATTATGTCTAAAAAAGATATTGTGAAAGCTAATTTTTAAACCCCTATCACTTTAAGATCCAGATCATCATGCAGCATCACAAATGCTACATTAACATGACTTTGGAGTGGCAATTGGCAGCAAGCAGCAGGTATTAGCTTAAATTTAGGGACAAGTGGGAGCTTTATGGTTGCTTTCTAGAGAAAACAAATGCGCAGAACACCACCACAAATAGCCTGAGTGCCAGGCCTGGAATCTTTATCTCCCTGAGGTACCCATGTAACTTTTAACAAGGATAGCTTAAAGTATGGTCTCAAAAAAGGCTCAGTTCAATACAATCTCGGGTGACCTCATCACTAAAAGGAAGTTTGTGAGTAATCATCATCAAAGCAATTGAGTACACTAGTAAACCCTTTCACCTGTTACTTACAAATACTCAAAGAAAATGAATAAAATAACACAAAACCAGGATTCCCTGCAGGTTGTTTTAAAAATCACTCATTCACAGATGTATTTGTAACACTTTTTCTAGTCCTTAGATTGCTGGGAGAGCTGCCCTTTTTATAGTCTGATATATGGATTTTATCAAGATGTTCAGTGTGAAGTCCAAAGATGAAAACACATCCACTGACCTTAAACTAATTTATATCACACCAGCTTTATAGTTTTCAGTCTGTGCCCTATAAACAAAGACAAAAGCTAGAGTTTTCTTCTAGGTGAGCCATACAGATACTCTCTGAGAGATGTACAGATTATTCTTGTGCTTTTACAATGACTATGGCATAAATTGTTATGCTTTTTTCATTATAAATCTTAAGAAAATCTTCCTCTTACCTGAAGGTAATGGCATGACCTCAAGGAAGGTTTGATTTCCTGATGAACCAGAGGCTTATCTAAGTTCAGTGATGATTTGCGATAAGCTTCTTTAGCCTGACTTACTGTAAGCGTGGACCAAGAACTCCTTTTCATATATTTACTATCAGGGGTCATTGCTAGCCCTTCACAAGCTGAACACTTCACATCATTGTTACTTTTGGAAGTCTTCAATGAAAGATCCCCAAAATGCCCCTGGAGTGCCTCAGGATAGCAATGGGATATATGATCTGCATGGTGCCTATTTACCACACTAGGGGTTCGGTAAGTGCTATCACTGTCCAAATTATCATCAGAGCTCCACCAGCTGCTCATTCCAGATTTATGCTTGCTTTCTGGTTTTCTCTCTTTACTTTTACTCCTTTTGCTATGCTTGGAATGGTGCCCATGATGATGGTCATCCCCTCGACTGTCTCCCTTTGTTCCATTAACATTGCCCTTGGATGATCCTTCCAGAGAATGAGATTTAGTAAAAAGTTTCTGGACTGAATGAACGAGATGGCGTATTCTTCCTGGGCTCTCACTGCGTTGTTCCGCAGCTGTTGAGGTCCTCTGGTACTGTAAAGTGTGAAACCCATCCCGGTGAAGAGGAAGTTGTTTCTCAAATTGGTCCAAAAGATTTGCAGGAATACGGTTAATCTTAGGGTTACCGTGAGACATGGCGCAGTCGTCTCTTGAGTCGTAATGTGAGCTGTAGTGCATTCTGGGAAAAGTGCTACTTGACATGTGATCGCCCATTACCATGGGCATCATCATGCATTCAGAATGAATGGAGCTGCGTGGCGAGCAACGATGGTGGTCCATCGGGCAACTCTCCGTGGGGCTGAGAAGATACGATTGCCTTGGCTCCTGCCCATGGTGGATATGGTCGTGGGTGTGTTCACAATCTTCAGGGGATGCTAAGCCACAAGTATGAGCTGAACATAACTGTGGTTGGTTGCGACTACCAGATAATCCTTTCATATTCCTCGGAGCAGGAGAGTATCTTTCTTCATTGAAGTGCGGAGAAGGCGACCATGAGTACTGCTGGTCTGTCAGGAGAATACATAAAACCGTTGTTATGTGTCTGATTAAAAGATTAACTTGCAAAATCCAAGTATTTTGGAAAAACTAAACATTTTTTCTCTGTGAGCTTGATGGAGAGTCTCACCATTCATGGAATTTTATTCACCATCCTAAAACTGGTTAAAATGCCTCACTGTGAGCGAATTATGGGGTGAATGCAGCCTCCTTCCTGTTTGCAAAATTGACTGCTAGCAGTTTTAAATTTTATGAGCCTATTCATTATGCAAATTTACTCAAATAGATCTAATGAATACATTCAAGTATTCAGTATATTATTTGATATTTGGAATTTGTAAGTCAAGCTTTGTGGCTAGTCATTTAAGTTACATGGGTCCAGTTTCTATCTCTGTGGTTTCTCGGTTGGATATCTTAACCTAAATGTGTCCTTTCTACATAGAGCCATTTTTATGACACATGAAGAACTTCATTTTCTTAAATGAATCTCAATTTCAGGATCCAAAGTTCACTGTTCATAAACATAAAAAATAAACAGCAAAGAGAAAAAGAATATGAACACGATGAAATGAAGCTTAATTTTTATATCAACTAAACTGTTTATGAATAAGCGTCTTATACTATTTGAACATGTTATCCTTAGTCCAGAAGTATTATCACTGTTCCCGTATATGTAAAATCTTCTCTCTGTTGCCTAAAAAAGTCAGTACAAATTACAAAATATTTATTTAACGACTCTGTGTTATTCCTGATAAAACAAGTATGTTTAGATCCAAGCTACAGGTTTTTAGATATTTGATTATTTGTTCCTAGGGATCATGTGCTCTAAGTTATGTTTATTAAAGAAGCATGATTACTATATAAGAGTAGCTTGCAAGCAAACTTTGATACTCAAGCCTTTGATTTTCTTTTCCTCTCCTGTGATCTCTTGCAGCTGTCAAATGCTACAAACAGAAAATTATAAAGAACCAGAAATGCTTCAATTTGATTTTTGCATTCACGTTTCCTCTTCAATTTCAGCTTATTTAAGCAACATTTAAAAAGTAGATGAAGATATAGGATGCAAGACAATCCTTTAGAGGATCAGACAGATGCATAAGTGTTTATACAACCTACTTAGCACAGTCTTTCTGCAGGTTTGCTCTAAACAATCTAAAGAATCTTGCACAGATGCCTGACACAAGGAAGTTGAAAGCCTCAGCCAGAATGGAAGCCAGAGAATATGTACTTGTTACATTTAACAACATAACTGGACACTGGAGCCCAGCCTGTAGAGATAACACAGTAGCCAACAGCACTTTGAGGGGTTTCGAAGTGTATGACAAAACCCTCCTTAATCATATTCATACTGCTGGTGAAAACTAAATGCCTGCATATCGTCATGAAACAGATCAATACCCATGTCTCTAATTTTCTTCAACTAATAAGTGTTATGTCATGACACCAAGCACAAATACAGGCTGGGTGACTAGCAGATTGAGAGCAGCCCTGCAGAGAAGGACTTGGGGGTGCTGTTTGATGAAGTGGTTAATGTGAGCCAGTGATGTGAGCTGGCATCCCAAAAAGCCAACCCATATCCTGGGCTGCATCAAAAGGGCCAGCAGGTCAAGGGAGGTGATTCTGCCCCTCTGCTCTCTTGAGACCCCACCTGGAGTACTGCATCCATCTCTGGACCTCCCAGCACAAGAAGGACATGGATCTATTGGAGAGGGTCTAGAGGAGGACCATGAAGATGATCAGAGGGCTGGAGCTCCTCTCCTATAAGGACAGGCTGAGGGATCTGGGTCTGTTCAGCCTGGAGAAAAGAAGGCTCTGGTGAGACCTTATAGTGGCCATCCAGTACCTGAATGGGACCTATAGGAAAGCTGGATAGAGACTGTTTGCAAGGACATGTAGTGATAGGACAAGGGGACATGGTTTTAAACTAGAGGAGGGTAGATTTAGAATAGACATTACAAAGAAGTTCTTTACTGTAAGGACGGTAAGACATGGGAATGGGTTGCCCAGGAATGTTGTGGATGCCTCATCCCTGGAAGTGTTTAAGACCAGGCTGGATGAGGCTTTGAGCAACCTGGTCTAGCAGAAGGTGTCCCTGCCCATGGCAGGAGGGCTAGAACTAGATGATCTGTAATGTCCCTTCCAACTCAAACCATTCAAACCATTTGTTGCAAGTCTTTAGCATCAGCAATCTCATAACCTAAATACTCTAAATTGCCTACAGTGGAAAATGCTTAGACAATTTTATTCCATCCTAATTTCAACAGAACTCTACATAATGTTTTAAAATTAACATAGCATTAAACTAATAAACAGTAAAGTATTCTTCATCCTAGGCACAATCCTGCCATGCTAAAGTCAAAGACGGATTTAAGTTTCCAAATATCATCTCCAGACTTTATCAGAGTATTAAAATGATGTGTGTGTGCATATATCCTTTTTCTGCTTCTATTTTGGTTTTATACCAGCTTCTTTTACTTAATTCTTGGCTATTTTCACATTGAAATAAAAACTTATAATACCCTGCATAAATGTAGCTACAAAAAGGAAATACAACTGTTTCTCTGAAATAAAATAATTTTGATTATCCAATTAAAAGTACAGCTATATATAGACAAAGTAGTAAATTATAACAGTGCATTGGGATTCAGCCACATAAATAGCACTGTAATTAATGGTACTTAATCCACTGTATTACAAAACATTATCAAGGGAATAATGGTCCATGTATTGAACTTAGTCTGTCCTTCCCATAAACGGTTCCTAAAGCCCCTGACAGAGATTACTGCGTTAGTTCTTACAGTCCCATGAGATGTGGAAGGCAGTTTGTCTTTTATGGGAAAGGAAAGGGGGATACAGGCAACATTTTCTCAAGCACTTGTGAATATGCTGATTCTCATTTTCACAGTGATATGAGCCAGAGGGAGGTGGAAGGAGATCTCTTCAGTCAAACTGACAGCAGGAGAGTCAATCCTGAGCATTTTCATCACAATCTTGCACATCTATGAATGAAGGTAACTTTTGCACTTTGTCTTGCCAATACATAAAAAAAAAACCCCAAAACAAAACATCAAAGGAAGGGCATAGCAGAGAGACAGAATGAAAGAGTTAGACAGTTAGACAAGAAACTCATTTAAACAAGTTCCCTAGTCCAGAACTGCTAGTTCCTGGTGATTACTTCAGGTGTCACACAGCAACAAATATCCCAGAAGGCTTCAAACATTTTCATCCTATTACATCCCTACGTATATGAGACATCATGATTTGATTGCACTGCAATGGATAATCTAGCAACAGCCTTTCCATCCCTCATGACTCCCTACGATTCTAGCTCTGTGCAGCTATAGAAAAATAAAATTTTCTGTGTGTTACTTTCACAACCTTACAGCATTTTATGTGCCTCATGGAATGTCTGATTTTTGTTTTAAACACAGTAGTTAGAAACTGTTATAGGCATTTAATAAGCATAATCAAAATAATTAAAAACGGAATTAAGATAGGGGAATTTTCCAGAAGTAATTTTCCCTTCTTAAATTTGCCATAGAGAGTAACTGATACGAGATAAAGTCCCAAATTACTTACATGTGCATCATCTAAATTTGTCACTACAATTAGGTTTGGGCTCTGCTTGGGACATCTAACCTGTTCTGTGTCCTAGGCACCATTACTTCTTCTTAAAAACCTGCTGAAAACCTTCAAAATTTTCCATTATAATGTCTAAATTTATAAAATCATCTTTGCTTTGCACTATTCAGTCAACTTTGTTCAGGAGGTCTGTTTCAGGGCTTGAAGAAACAGTTGATCTATCGCTGAATGAATTACTGCGTGGTACCAGACCAGTGTAATTGACCATGTGCTAGCTCTTAGCCTGCCGGAAATGCAAAGAAAAATGTGCTAGCTTAAAATTCAATTAAGCTAACTGGCCTTTCTAGCATTTGAAAGGGGCTAAAGGTGTGCCTGTGGCCAATGTCGACAGCTAAGCTGATTCATAAAAATGCATAAAGCTACTTTTAAAAATTTTTTTTCTCAATCCTTTAAAAAGAAATTTAAGAATTTTGTATAACAAAACAATGCCAGGGTTATTGGAAAATGACAAACTGGACTAGAATTTTAGTCTATGTATTGAAGATAATGATATCTAAAATAAAATATAAGTGGATTTGGGCTTTATGTTGTTATTGTTTGGGGTTTTTTTTTATTTTATGTGGGTTTTTTACAGCAGCTCCTATATTTTCTTAGGGCAATTGCTCTAAAAATATAAAAGTAATTGAGGATGATAATGTCTTAAAGAAACTGCTATCATCAGAACCAAAGGACTGAATGGAGAGAGAAGAACAAATAACCCAAAACAGACATAGGATTAGGAACAGAGAAAAAATACATTATATCTAAGCCCAGGAATGGATTTTATTTTTTTTTTTTTAGGTTTCATCAGAGCAAAATGGAATCTTTCCGTTGACTTCAACGGATATTCGGATAATACATATAGACTGTGGGGGAAACCTATACCAAGACACAGGCAGTGTGTCAAAGAGAATCCATCAGTTCCAAAATCCTGAAAATCCCTTAAAGCTCTTTTCAGAGACTACTGTACAGATATGTCAACCTTTAACCTTCACAGTTGGAAGGATTTCTGCATTTCTTCATATCTATTTCAACACTTTTCCTGCTATGCCATGTCCTTTCCTGATTATTTCCTTTGTTTTTTTCTTCTGGACTTTCTTATGCTAAAAGAATTGCTCTTTTACTCAAAGCAGATGTTATTTATCTGTCTTCAGGGACTGTCCACAAGTTTGAGAGCATTCAAGCTTCTTCCTTGTGCCAGTCAGTATCAAGGGAAGAAAGAGACGTTCAAGGACCAAGAATATTGTTTGAAATAATGCATTAGAATTAACGTTCTAGGGAAAAAGGGCTAAAACACTTTTAGCAATGAAAAATAATGGCAGTGCATCTCTAGAGTTCCTGGAACACTGCTCTTTGCTAAAGACAATCAATGTAAAACCACTGTAGACCTCTGTGATATTCAAAAGAAGTTGATGTCTCTACAAACCTTTTTGTGTGTTACATGCTGAAAACAAGCTTTCAGAGCATAATAATAATTCCTGGAACTACTAAACAGTGGTTGATTTTTGCTTTTATTTATTTATTTATTTATTGCAAAGCACTTCTTTCTCTATTGAGAAATTAAATTGAATTGTTTTAACCTTATAAGCTTGGAAAAACTGCCTACCCCTCCAAAACTTTTGTGGTGTTGTCACTGGAGAAGAAACAGCTCTTTTTCCTAGTGTAACCAGTAAAATGCATTGCTGGAAAGAGATAGCTAATCTAGGTTTTAAGAAGAAAACCAGACAGCTGCATTGTGCTGTTTCACTCAGTTCAATTAATGCTGCAATGTATTAGGAAAAAAATATACTCACAGTTTAGCCTATAACTAATACAAATATTAAATCATGTACATTAATCACATAAGTACATATTAAATATTAAGATGCATAAATAAAATGTTTTAGCTGGAGATTTGTCCGCCCAAGGACTGCAGTAAGTAGCATTAGATGAGCATTTAATTAACTTGTTATAGTATTTTTATTTGTTTTATTCTAACCTTGAAAATCAGTATTTCCAGGGATTGAGAAGAGTGACTAATTTCTTGCCACGTGCAAGAATCTGGAAAAGCTTTAAGCTACTATTCTGGTTTCATGAAATTCCCAACACCTTTTATAAAGCTTACATGAAATTACAAATTTTGGGTGACTACATAACTTTAACCTCCAGCTTTAGAAGATGACTTGTATTTTCCTTTAGACTGAATTCACGTGTTTGCACCACATGCAGTGCATTCACCTCGCTGTGAATTTCTATCTAACACGTCAGGCCGCTTCCTTGAGATACTGAACTTTGAGGGGAAGCATCCCCTCAAAAGTAAGTAACATCTCTCTTGGGACTATTACAACAAGATACTTTATGCACCCACTCCCACTGAACAGTCAAAAGAGAGAAGTAGGCAGTTCTGAGGACCTAAAGCCAAACCCCAAAATGCCCAAGGCTGTCAAACAAACACTAGCCGTGGGCTGCACGTGGATTCCTGTCTTGTTCTGACACTTAAGCCTGAAAACAAAATACCTCTCTATTCAGGATCCTGAGTGGTCCTTGTGGTGGGCACATATGGCTGCGTTTATATGAGTAGACGAAACGAAACTAGAGGATTTGATCAGTTCATACAGTTAAACTGTTTCTGTTACAGTTTCATACTATGTAAATAGGACTCTTCCAGCCTATATATAGGTATGATTTCAAGAATAACACAGGCCAAAGATTGTTACAAATACACCATCTGGATGTGTTTTTATTTTGGAGTGTGAGAAACTGGTATGATTCATCTCAGCCTTAGGTACATATCTAAAAGTACATCAGATGAATACCACCTTTCATGTACATCTCTGCTGACTACAGTGAAAGCTATGGATAACAAGTTCCGTTGCAGAAAACATCGTAAATATATAAATTTAGGTGATCTGAAGCACATGTTTAAAGCTAAAACGTGGAAAGTGATTTGACAGCCCAAGCTAATTCAGTGGAACCAAATGATAAATAATGACCAAAGGTAAGATGTTTTAATGACACCCGTGTTAGATAAAAATGGACATGCAAATTCTATTCCTAAAACAGCATCTGTGACCAGAAGAGCCAATTTGGATACCAAATTGGAGCAAAGTCAGAAACACCCTAAGGGAGAAGTAAAGAGCATGTGGACTGCTGCCATCTATTAAATACAGTCACAGTTTTGAGCACTAATGCAGATGTCTGCAGGTGGAACAAATATCTGATGGCACCCAATCATACTGTTCAGCACAATTCTCGGACTTCAGCTCCATCCATCTTTCAAATAGAGATTAGTAGGCTGGCAATCCAACATCCCAAGGGATTTATTTCTGAGATAAATAAGCATGATTGGAGGAAAGGGTATATAGTACAAGGACTGCAGAATAACTCTCAGTGAGTGAGAATGGGATCTTTGTGGTGGCAGGTTGGGAGATGGGATGTTGAATTTCAGGGGACACATAGTACAGTATATGGGGAGGAAGAAAAACACAGAGAACTCTGATCACTGAGGAAAGCTGGGACCAAGGGACACGTTAAAGCAAGGTCACAACACCAACTGCCTGTCATGGAGAACAGGACATGCCATGTGTGAAAAAGGAGAAATGTGGAAACAGTATTTGAGGACTGATGATCCCACATCTTATGGGTGGAAGGAGGAGCACCTGTATGGGGAGGGTGAGAGGCACAATATTGTGTCTGTGCCATGAAAAAGGACAAGAGAGAAATCCATGAGAGGCAATATGGGATTTTCAAGAAGCTCCATGGTTTGGAGTGGAGGGATTCAGGGAATCCTCAAAATGGTGCAAAAATTATGTCCACTGTCTTGAAGTGTATGATATCCTAGTATTGTTTGGTGTATAGCACATAGATCTTCACAGTGCTTTTCAAGTTTGAAGTACATTGCCACTATTCATATTTTCAACAGTGCTGTAAATGAGGTAAGCCCACAAAATGATTTATGACTAACATTTTTTCACAGAATCTGTGAAGATTTGGAAAAAAAAATAGTATTAGATTGACCTAAACTAACTAACACATAAACTTTTTTTCTGGAGAAATACAGCTGTGTAGAGTCAACCAGGGCTTCACTATGTGAATATCATTGAACAGTTATAAGAAAATTGGTTACAGTGATTCCAAATACAGACCAGAAAAGCTAGCCCAACACCATTATACTTCTTTTGTTCCTTATTATGCCTGGCTTTATGGACTTCTTTTCCTAAAGGAGAAAATTTTTCTGCTTGCAGTTACTAGGTCAAATACAGGAGACAATCAGTTTCCCTCAGTGTCATTAAAACTGCCACAATTTTCTCAGCAATTGAAAGCCAAACTAACTGGGTAGTACAGCTCAAAGATAAACAGAGGAATCTACACATGATTCTAGAATTATAAGGGAAATTCTTGTCACATAGATGGCAATGACAAATCTCCCATTAATTTCAGTGGAGTTGGGGTTAATTCTAAACTTTTGCGGAGAAAAGTTCTTTGTCAGTTTCCCTATGGATCCTGTTGTTACTTGAGGAGGATCACCTCTAATCAGAGCTACATTTTACAGAAATTGTAATTCATACTGGACTGGAATAAATGTGTGAGAAGCCTGGAAGGGTCCCCAGTCAGGGAAATGATGGCATGGAATGGTGAAACTGTTTCTGCTGAAATGCTGTTATTGATAGCACAGAGGACAAGATTTAATCCCAAAGATCCAAACCACTTGGACCAACTCCTCAGCTGAATGGAACTACCAAATGTCCAATGTTTGTTTATTAATAAGAAATACTTATCATTGATTATTAAATGAAAATCAAATGAAAGGAATAATGCTGATATTTATGAACTTAGTCCCTTAATGAATTTTGTTTTGTTTGTGTTTCTGGAATTCGTTTGAATTTGTCCTCTATCTATGATGATATATCACAGAGGAAGTTATTCTCTAATACTGAGGGAACTGCAAGAACTAATGTTTCTATATCTAAAAAAAATGTTTATCGTATATTCCTTTAAAATTGTTTTTTATTATTTCTTTAAAACATGGATATATTTTAAAGATTTGTTTATTTTATAGAGCGGTCTTCTAGGAGATAAATAATCTAAGCATTAATTCTCCAAAGCGTTGATTATTGCCTCAGAATATAGTACTGTTCAATTAAACATAACTTTCTATTTCAAAATCCCCTTTACTTAAAAAAAAAACAAAAACAACAAAACCCCAACATTAAATATAGTTTAAAAACTGTCAGATATGAAGAAAATGAACTGATTTTCTGTTTGCTTCAACATCAGTTCTTTGCAGCCTTTCACCAAGAATTTCAGAGTTTCAGCCTTGGTCTGGCCCAAAACAATGATTTCTTTTAGTTTTTGGAGTTCATCATTATCTGCTCAGCTGTACACCCTCGGTGCTGCCTCTTGCTGCTTTGTCATTGTATTGTGAACTTTTCTGCTCAGCTCAACCCACAGAGATAGAGGAGGTCTCACCCTGATTGTACTATGGGGTGCAGGAGGAAACAACAGCCTGGTGACAATTCCTTTTTCAACTAGTTGCCATAGTAACAGGCAGAAAATATCCTTCTTTCCATAACCATCAGACTGGGAATTTTTCAAATCAGGGTGCCATCTCTTTTCTGCCTGGTTGAGCTCTGTTTTGGATCTGTGATAAACACTGCAAACATTAATTGCCTTTTCCTGCAACCATTAGCACCCAGATTTTCCATGTGGCAGTGAAGAGTCAAACTGTCAACCCTGCTCCTGGGACAAGGTGGTGGTGTAAGCACCCACACCCTTGGCAAGGTTTAGATAGGGCATGTTCTTATGCTGCCTTCTGATTATTTATGAAGCAAAAGTACTTTGTAAAAAGGTGGGAAAAACAAAAGGAGTTGTACAAGAAATTCATGGTGAAATGTGACAGCTGAACTCCCCAGTGAAAGCCTGGACTGTAGTAGCAATATTTGCTGATGTTTATCCTGCTGCACTGGAAGTAACCCCACCAGCCTGCTTGTACCAATACAAATTTTCCTGTCCTTGATAGAGCCTAAGCAGCCTATAATGAATGTTGGGGTAGAGCATGGTAACTTTTTGTTTTTCTAGGGAAATGGACAGCACATCATTTAAGCTGCACATCAGGGGAATACATTTAAAAGGCTGCACATTTTATCCTTTCAGAAGGAGACAATACAGTGAAGACACTCAGGAAAGAAGGCAGGCATGGCAAAGCGGCCAGATGAGTCAGTCTCTCATCTCTATTTCAGCCATTGCACTCTCTGCAGGAAAGTAAATGTCCTGGACCAACAATGCACCCAAGTGTTACAGAGGTCAGCGGGGCACAAGGGAGACAAAAACTTCCCTACTGTACTAACATCCCACATTCCATGTGTGAAATTTAACTCAAGCTGTTTCACCTTCTCCCCACTTCATCTTCACTCTCTCTCCTTTTCCTTGGAAATGTCTTTCATTCTAGTGCAAACACTGGAATCAGTAGTTCAGATGTGGTCTAACAACGGGATGAAACTTCCCAACCTGGAAAAAACTGTTTTCTCTGCATCTGCACTTAGAAGTGTCCTCAGCTGGACAACCCTGTGAGAATGCACAAATCATTTAAAACAAAAGTATTTTCTTCTTGGCAAAATAACATATGCATAAACCTCTTTGTATTTTGTAGTAGAAATGGATGAATAATTCATAAGAAATAACCTATTTGATTAATCTTACATCATTACAGATATCCTATTTGATTAATCTTACATCATTACAAATATCTGCTGTTTGTGAATTGACCTTGGGCCTAATGGGATTTCTGCAGAGTTATCTGATATTATGAGGTGTTTAATTTTTAGAAATAGCTTCTGGTCTGCCGATTGCTAGTAAGCATTTGTTGCCAAAGGCCTATAATTAAAATGCAGGATAGTTAGCATGCCTTTATATGATGCTCAGGCCATATGACATGACTTTGTTCTATGATTCAAAGTAACTCACAGAATAAGCTCTCAAGCATACCTAAAAGGAATTTAAAGTTCAAAATTTATTTTCTGGAAAAACATTCCCCATTATTTCATTAACATTTTCTGTGATCTTGATCATCACATCAGTAAATCTCTACACCACAGGTTCTGGGTACAGGGAAAGGAAGGATTTGAAGTGTAATTATTTGGAGGTATTATGGAACAACAAAAAAAATAGGTTGGTTTTTTTTTTTTTTTTTAGTATCTGTTCAGCTAGTCACAATAAGCAAATAAAACAGTAACAAAGAGACATATCAGGGCATCTTGTATTTAAAACCCCTTGTACATTTAAACCTCTTGTGCATTTAAAAGACTTCTATATTTCCATATCAAACCAATCATCTACATTTTTTTATTATATGAAAGAAAGATAGTCCTGTGCTTAGAGTATTAATTTGGGAAATCTGCAAGCAAGATTTTCCTGTCCAGCCATGAATTTTTTTTCATAGTCCAGGATAAGGCCATGGAGGTGGATGACAGTGCCCACTGAGAGGCTTGACCTTGCCTAATGGGGTAGAAGATGGAAAACTCTTGTATTCTCCCTCCCTCAGTTTCCCATAGCACAAAACCAAAAATATCTTCTGTACCTCTAAAGGTTAGTGTGAGAAAGCTCCAGAATGTTCAGTCTCTGGGATAATGCCTATCTAAGAATTTAAAATAAAGTACTTGTTACTGTGGCTGTAATTACAGGGTAATTGCTGCTGTAGCAGTTTATTCTGTGTGGCCAAGCCACAAGTGAAGTCCCACCAGCTCCAGTCAAAGTCTACAGCTGTCTAACCATCCCTGGATGCTTGGGGGGATGCTGGACCAAATTTCTGGCACAGAGGAGAGCTAAGCACCCCCTGCAGACCCCTTGTCTGTCCTGCTGTGCCTGTTACATGAAGCTGAAACCCAGGAAAAGTGCACACTGACTGCACTGAGGAAGGCTGGATAATTATGTAGGAAGACAGACAGACTGAAAAGTCAGGCTTTTATTTAATTTTTTATTTCAAGAACAGTTATACCCTTTCTTCCTTTCAACACATAAGGTCATAAAGGCATGATCATGCAATCAACAGTGATTGAATAACCATGAGTTGCTGTCTGACACTTGAACTGTGCCAATTAATCAAAAGCACGACTGCATCAACTGTGAAATAAAAAAAAATATTTTTGTAACCTGCCCTTAAACGCCCTTACGGTTTACTTTTAAACTGGCTCAGGTTAAGAGCATTTTTAGTAATTGCAACCTATTTTATAGGTTTTAAGTTTTTTCTTAACATCAACTCAATATCCTTTCCTGAAGAGAAAACAGGAATTTACTGAAAGAAAAAGCCTTTATTGTGAGTTCTCTTTCTTTTCTTCAGATTAGAAGTGGCAGGAGTTAAAATAATTTTTCAATAATCTATTTCTGCTTCGTTACGCTGAATGTACTACCTAATAAAATCTATATTTAAGGAAAAGTTCAGCCCATGTTCCCTGTTCACATTTCTTTTACTGTTTGAATGTCATTTAAACCTGGAACACTGTCATGTTTCTTCTTAAGATTGCACTATTTGGTTTTGACTCCCAAAGCAAATTGTTGCTTTACCCGATATATGCCTGAAGTAAGTAAGACTGTGAGAATTCACCAGTTTTCATAGAAAACAGTAGGTTCATAAAATATTTAATTTTTAATATATTAATATTGTTCAGAGTTTAAAACCATCAACTAGATGAAAGCCTGGAATTGGAAGAACTCTAGTTTCCATGAGACTTGAGCTGCCTGAGATCGCACGTATCAGATCTCTTGCTCCTACCACAATGCCCTGCTACCTTTATCGGGTTGCTTATTTGAGATATTCCTAGTGAAAAGAATAGGAGTTTTTGGTGTGAGTGTGAATCTTGCAACCATGACAAATACCTATCACCCAGAACTCTGTTAACAAATAAATGGTAATGGAAAAGCTATGAAATATTGTTCTGAAAAGACTATAAATTCTTGGAGAAGCTTTTTTTTAAAGAAAGCCATTGCATTTCTGCCTGTTTTAACTAATGAGGCCTTTTATAGAATCAATAATGTAAAAGAGTTGAAATCAGTCCCATCCCCTGATACCTTTTCCCAATTAAAGCAGTGGATTATTGTATTAATAATATTATTTAGTGACTATTCAGCATTTTCACTCCAGTGAGATACTGTGCAAACATTAATTAATCCTCACCAAAGCCCTGAAGCCTCACTAGGAAATATTATACCCATTTTATAAATAAGGGCCTGGAGCCAGAAATTTTTCAGTACCAGAGAGTTTGTAACTTGAAGCTCCTTGAGACAGTGAGTCTGGAATAATGAATGGTCCTGCAGTTAGAGCTACCTTAAAGAATATAATCTCTACTCTACCTTGACTTGGGAAAATTATTTTATTTCTCAAGGAAAGCCCGTTCCATGTTTTTTTTCCAGGAATGAATGTCTCTAGCAGTTCTTCAGACTGAGGCTTTTCATAGAAAATAATTATATAGTGGGTGGGTGGGGGGGGCTGAGTTGTGGAAGGGGTGGGCGCGTAGGAAAGAGAGAAGCACTATCCTCCGGTGCGTGTTGGGTGGGGGGGGGGGTGTGTAATGGGGGCCGTAAGAGTTCA
>JAAGNO010017802.1:81595-109527 GCA_033439905.1 Ceryle rudis
AAGAAAAGAAAAGAAAAGAAAAGAAAAGAAAAGAAAAGAAAAGAAAAGAAAAGAAAAGAAAAGAAAAGAAAAGAAAGTGAATTGCCTGCATCTGGGCAAATGAAGGAAGGCTCTGAATCAGGAACTTATGTGTCCTACTTACTGGTTTTGCTGCTGGCTTGATCTTGGGCAACTGACAGCCTTTCTGCCTCAGTTTTTCAATCTCTGTAACATGAAATACAGCTGTACTCTTCAAAGATAGCTCGTGAGCTTCTCTTTCTGAGTTTATTCAGGCCTTCCTTGCCAAAGCAGCTGTGATGAGCCCACTGAAAGCAGCACTGAGATGGACTGGAGTGGGCAATGCTTGTGGAAGGGCTGTGTGTTCATCCACCTGTTCTCCTACTGCTGCTCGCTGCCTGCACTGAAACCTGGGCAGCAGCTGCTCCTACAGACCGAGGCAGCTCATGCCCTTACACCTCCCCTGATCTCTGCCTGCCCCTCTCCAGCTTGCAGACTCATAAATATAAGGATTGCAAAGAAGATGGCATTATGCTAAGCCTCCTATCATACTGTGACAGCTTATTCAAAACCAATAGGGAAAGAAACTTAAATTCTGTTAAATTATTTTGGATGTAGAATTTTATTTCACCCATATGATGCTATTTATAGATCAGAATAGCTAGGTGGAGAATTTCAAACATATAGTAAGAGATGCTCCAGATAATAAAGACATTGCAATGTAAAGACTAGATTCAGCACGCAGACACCAAAAACTGTTGGTAGCAGCAAAACTTCAAGCAACATTCAGAAAAAGAATGAAATAAGGGAAGAAACCTGCTTACTCTTAAAGTAATTTGAAGAGAAGGTGTAACACGAGTATTAAAAATATCCTTGCTATTCAACTAATCCACATTTTACTACAAAAGCTAGTTGTTTTCCTTTGACTAGACTATCTGCATAGGATCATTTAATTTTTTCTTTTATCTGCTGTCATAATTTCAGTTTGCACTGAAGTTGATGATGAGAGAGATTTTCAGCATACTTAAAGCTAACTATTATACTTACAGCAAAAATAATGGGAAGAATTCTGACTTGAGAATGTATTAAAATACAATACAAAAAGCCCCATGTGTTACCTGTAAAAGTCAGTTGGCACTGTGCTATAGAATAAAAAAATCTCATATTCTACTGTCCTGTAAAACAGATATTTCTGGGGGTGGGGGTTGGAAAATAGGCAAACAAATTAATGGAGTTAGCTTATATTTTCATGCAAGTATCACTCACATTTAGACTACATTTAATAGAATTATTATATATGCTTTTGTTAGTCCTACACTATGGTATCACCCTGCTTAAGGCAATGACTAAATTCCATTTCCATGGCACAATTTACCTTCCCATGTACTTTGTGCATTACTAGAAAATCCTGAGAATTGTTGCATCATTGTACCAATACTGAATTATCATCATAAGCTGTGGGAAGGTGGAAAGAAAACAACATGAACCTTATTTCTTGATTTCTTGGATCAATGCTTGTTTATGTTGTTTGTTTGTTTTGTTTTTTCTTCATCTGTAACTCTACTGCTACATTTTATTCACAGCACCATAACACTCTTCTAGTCCAGCTGTATCATGCTGGATTCAAAGGAAAAACCTGCAAGTTATATAGTTGAGAGGTACTATCTACAAAATATAAGTACACAAATTAAACAATGCCCAGGAACATTCCCAGGCTCTGGTGTGTAGTCAGATATATGGATACATTTTTAGATTGGTCTGTGACATGTTTCTCACCTGTGCCAACTAGTAAAACAAAAAAAAGTCCTGAAGGGTTTTCAGCAGTAGTGTGGGATCAGAATCTTGCAGGGAGATGAGCAGATCTCTGCCATTCCCCATGGACACTTGACATGCAAGTATCCATGTGCACGGGCAAGTTTTGGAGGCTGACAGATTTTCTTAACAAAAGGTAGGCCAGACCATGCCAGATGGTTTCACTGCCCAGCACCATTCCTGGGCATGTTTAGTTTACATACATATATGTAGCTTCAATATCCACCCCATGCTGAAATGTTAAGGGCAGGAATTGGCTCTTTAGCCATCTGACCATGTTACAGAAAGGCATAAAACTTTTAAAGATATGACTATAATTTGTTATTCTTCTGTGAGTTATTATGGGTGAGACTCAACTCCTTACATGTGTGCTAGGCATCTGAGCTGCCACATACTCAAAAAAATTATTCAATATAGTCAACAGAGTCTGTGCCATGAGCTGACGCTCCACTGATGAGATGTTCACTGATTGTAATGGAAACTTAGACATCTAGTTCACCTGTAGATACCTATATTTGACATTTTAATCCTTAACTGAGTTCTGCCTGACACATTTGTGCTTGCCAGTGTTACCTAAGGTCATTCTAAACATATGGACACTAGAAAAACAGAGTAATTTTCTTGATTTCAACATCATAAGTGAAACTGAAAATTGAAGGATAACTCAGGAAAGCACCAGTTTATATTATACACAGAATCTCATTCTTTCTTCTCTGCTCCAGCATCTTGGCTAACTTTAAGACCAGGCAGCCTGGGGTGCATAACTCAGCTGAGCTGTGTTTCTCATTTAAAACTGGGACCAGAGTATATTCCAGCTCCCATTGATGTACAGGAGCAAACACATGGAGAAAGCATGTCCCTCTATCATGCAGATGGATGGAGTACCCTTGACAGTGGACTAGGAAGTACTTTTTAAGGGTTAGGATTGGGCCACCCACTAAACAAACGACAGATGGTCTATATTAACTTCTCTTCCTTCCAAAAGAGGAAGAGAAACTAAACAAGGGAGAGAGATTTATCTATTAGAAAAAAGCTGTAATGAAAATAATAACAATAAAATGAAATATATACAAAGCCAGTATCAACCCAAATCTCCCTGATGGCAATTACATCACATACTGATGCTGTGGAGCAGGCACTGGGAAAGTCCCAGGCTGGATTTAGCAGCAGTTGGGAACTAGATTCAGGAGCTGGATTCTGAAACTGGATTCAGGAACACATGGATTGGGATTGAAGGCAGAATGGATGGAGTCCTCCTCGGACACTGGCCATTGAAGAAGAGATATTGACCCTTGTGATCCCCCAGCTTTACTTTGAATATGATGTATATGGGATGGAATCTCTCATTGGTCAGTTTGGGGTCACCTGTCCTGTCCACTCCTCCCTGCAGGTGCCGCCTTTTACTTTCTGCAGCCCCCAATGTGGTTCACAAGATCCAGCAGTGCCCTCGGTCTGTACACCAATCCTTGGTACTAATTCTAACCATGGAGTGCTATCACTGCTAGAACCAGGCACTGTCTGTAAAAACATGCCATTAATTTCAGAAAATGCAGTTAGTTAGAAAAGACTGAGCTGAAAAGTAAAGTCACTGAACAGAATTAGATCTGTTCTAGCTCAAACCAAGACAGTACTCAAAATATTTGGTGTATACCCTCTATGTGTCTCTCCCTCCTCTCCCCTTTTGGTGAGATGGAAACACTGGCTTCTCTTTTTCATCCTTTTCATTTCAAGTTCCTTCCTGGTCACTAGGAAGATAACTTGAGTAACACAGAACTTATTCACTGATATCCAAGAAGAAATTTTCTCTGTTTTCTATGTCCTCCTCTGCATCCTATCCACATCTTCCCCAGACTTCATATTTGGGGAAGTTTATTTCTAATACATCATTTTATTTGATACATTATATTTACATCATGTTTCTTGTAAAGAACCTTAAAACTGAGAAAGGCTAGATTGTTTGACTATGTTTAAATTCTCATTGTTAGGAACAATTCCTGATGGAGATATCAAAGCCCAGTTTACTGACGGCACACAAGTGCTGTTTTTTAAAATAACTAAATGTAATAATTTTCTTTTTTTTTTTTTTAATTCAATGTGTAAAAGCCATGTACTTGTTACTATTAAACTGCTATAATGATTTTAGCCAGCGTTTCTTTGATGCCTATGATCAGAAGCATTTAAAAGTTTTATATGAGAAGTATGTCTTTCATCAGTAAAACCAGCTGACTTGTTTTTAACAAAGACCCAACTTATGTCTACTGATTCTCACTTCTTTTGAATTTCAAGTTAATTTATTGCTCAAATGATTTTGTAATTCCCAAAATGATATTATTATAATCGTCTGACTGTGACTGGACAAACAGTGGCATCCTCACCTATTTATAATACTTTTCAACTATATTGTAATGTGTGATCTCTGCAGACTATGTAGTAATATAAAAAATTACAAAAAGAATAAAATATCCACAGTGCACAGTCTTAAAGTTACTCTACCAGTAAATGGTCTAGAGGGTTAGCATATTCATAAATACATATATTTTATGTAATTCAGTGTCAGGACTGCACAATTATCACATTGACAGTTTCCCTCATAATGTATTTGCTGTCATCAATTTATGCTTTCTATAACGAGAATCCTGGCAATTTTATTACATTTGGTACAAAGCACTTAGATAATATTCAGAGCCTGGAGGACAACGTAAGATAAATATTCTACCATTAATGGTGCAGCTTTTCCTCACTACACTTACAAGAACTCAGCTGTGCTACAGCTGTTACCACACCATTACTACAGAAATCAAGCAGTTCTCCCTCTTCTCTCCCAACCTTCATTTATTAGATTTTCTTTTTACTTTTCACCAAAAAAAAAAAAAAAAAGTTTTGGCATGTTAAAAACTATTAATATGGAGATAAAGGCAATCTTTACTAAATTACATACTGTTCCAAAATGCATCCTCCATTTCTTTCTTCTGATTTTCCTTCTTGCTTTTTCTTCTCTAATAGAAATATGATTGAAAGCTGTGGAGATGAAAACCATGGGCCAATAAGGCCAATGGTATCCTTGGGTCTGTTAAGAAAAGTGTGGCCAGTAGGTCAAGGGAGGTCATCCTCCCACTCTATTCTGCTCTGGTGAGGCCACATCTGGAATACTGTGTCCAGTTCTGGGCTTCCCAGTTCAAGAGAGACAGGAAACTACCAGACAGAGTCCAGCAGAGGACAATGAAGATGACTGGGGGACTGGAGTATCACCATTACAAGGAAAGGTTGAGAGAACTCCAACTATTTAGCCTTGAGAAGACTGAGAGGAGACCTTATCAATGTCTATAAATATCTAAAGGGTGGGCGCAAGAAGGATGGAGCTGGACTCTTTTTAGTGGTGCCTAGTGACAAGACAAGGGGCAATGGGCACAAGGTGGAACACTGGAGATTCCATCTAAATATAAAGAAAAACTTCTTTACTGTGAGGGTGATGAAACACTGGAAGAATCTGCCCAGGGAAGTTGTGGAGTCTCCTTCTCTGGAGATATTCAAACCCCACCTGGATGCAATCCTGTGTAATGTGCTCCCGGCAAACCTGCTTTGGTGGGGGCAGTTGGACTGGATGATCTCTAGAGGTCCCTTCCAACTCCAGTGATTCTGTAATTGTGTGTAAAGGGTCTCAGAAACTTTCTATGTGACAGTCTCCTTTTGTACAGACATTAATTACTATTTGCTTCACCTCTGCACAACTGTATATACAATTGTATCACTCATGAAGTTCACATATTTGCTCATAATTGATGATGTTCTGAAAAGAAATATCGTGCACATCCTTGTTCTGGCATTAGTAGAGTTGTGAGATACCAGAATTCAAGCATCATTTTGAGAAAGACTTCCTATTTCAGATTTAGAGAATTCACTTTCAGGGGTAGATTTACAAGAGCATCCAGATTCTCAAATCTGGTCTGACTGCATACATATATAATACATATGCCACCCATCTATCTAAGCAGGGTCTATTAATCTTTCTACTTAAGTAAGAGTCCAAATCTTAAATCTGCACTATGTTACTATCTCCAATGCTCCCTCAGAACCTAACATTTTGTCACAAATTTTGTTTATCTCGATTGTACTGTACTCAGTAGTGAGTAAGAAGCACCTAAACCCCCTCAGGAGACACAAGGTAGGCATTTTTTTTAATCTAATTTTATCTACTCACTCAAACTCTATTTCTAATGTTCTGCACCTAGCAGCCTTCTGAAGATATCTATAAAATTTCCTGTCTTAATACATAAATACACTAAATATTACCCAACAATTATTGTTCAGTGAACCCAGACATAAATAATGAATATAATAATATCTCTCTCTAATATGTACCTCTCTTCATCAGTACATGGGTACATCTCTTGATTTCTTGATGGAATAGTCTGTGTCCTTATTCACAATTTATGAATTGGGAAACAGTAAAGTAAGGGTTCTTTCCAGAAGTTATGCCACAGGCTACTTTAATAACTAGGTCTCATGAATCCCTGGTTAATACACTATTCAGATAAGCTATGAACACAAGAGAACTGTTAAGACAGAAGCAATGAGCCAGTTGCTCTTCATAGACTAATATACAGTCTCTAGTTATTTCTCTGTCTCAACAGACAAATCACACAAAAAGATTTACTCTTGCTCTTTTATGCCAAGTAGAAACCAGAGATTTGGGACGTTTTCCAATGAGATGAAAAGCAAGCAGAGGGAAACTTACTTAAGGTAATTTGGTGTCCCAAATCCTTTTCATATTCCATCTGAGACACAAAATATTCAGGCTTTTATAGAAAAAAACAGAGGATACAGTTTGATTCAAAAAGTGTCTCAGTTGCATTTCCACCACAACAATTTGGCTCATTCAGTGTCTGAATAGTTATTTATAAGCAGACATGTGTTCACTTGTCCATCCTGCATGGCTTATGTTTATAAGATATGAAAAGCAATTAGCATGGTGATGAGTCTGAGCTAATCGGCCTATTGCGAGGGAGGGGATATTAACTTAGAGTCAGCAGGCTGTTAGCCACATTCAGATAGCTTTCATTTGGCCTTGAGCAGGACAGAGCAACCTTGGGCCTATCTAGAAAATAGTCTTTTAGATCCAGAATCAACTGTCTCCCTCAGCTTCTGATTATATCTCAATCTGCAACAGCTCCTCCAAACTGGTGTTTCCAGATGTATTGCTACAGCTCCCAAAACACTGAGCACAAGGTACAAATAAAGAGGTGTACTGAGTAAGCCACACAAAGCTGTAGACTACAGTGGCTGCTCTGTATCCAGTACTTACAAAACTAGTTTCAAGGTGGCTCAGGATGTGTACATGATTTTCAGAGACATTAGGATAGTATAGACATACAAAGTAAGTCTTATTCAGAACATTTATTATCTGGATACAGCATCCAAATGACTACTTCAATATGTCACTTTGAATTTTGATAAGGTTATTAGTATTGGCTGACTACTTCAAAGAGTAACTATCCTTTGAAGTGATTTTGAGCTTTTGCACACATCTCTGTAAAACACCCATTACAGTCATTTCCAGGAACCATAAGAGGATAACACACATAAACTATGACTTGAAGGCTCAAATCTACTTTTGTACATAAAAATGCAGCTTTTGATGAAGTCACTGAATTGCATATGGTCCTCACACTAATCAAAGGAAAATTTGCACACACTGAGCCTGCTATTGCACACATTTCTAAAGGTCCACCTTGATTATGTGCTGTTTTCTGTTCCCCTCATGAAATTATGTTAGAAAAACTTTAAAGAATTATGCTATAGCACAGAGCTGTCATAGCCAGCTAAATATGCCTGAAATAGCACAGCTTTCTAAAATGTATGTATTAAGAATGACGTATGTACCTGATTACACCTAGAAAAGTACCATACAGCTATGACCTGAAACTATGAAGATACATGTTTGAATAGCCTTCAGTCACAATGGGAAAACATTCAAGTACTGCCTTCAGCTGTTTCCTCTGCTTTTCCAAATATGCTGCCACTTTACCTGAGTCTGCAGGAGTCCCACAAGGAAGAAAACACCTTGACTGACTCTAAGTGTAACAGATCATCTAGCAGAGACTATCCCACACAAGGCATGGTAGAAGACCAAAGCTGTTCAATGCTTGCCAATAGAAAATGGGCTATAGAGAATTTTCAGCGATGAGGATGTTCCCGTAAACTGAAAAGAGGAAAAATATCCAAGCAGGTGCTGGATAATGGCATCAGTAAAGTGATGTTTCTGACTATTCTTCTCATGACATCTTTTTACCACCCTTTTCTATTCCTGTTCTCCAAATCATACATGCACATATTTACACTCTCTTAATAAATTCAGTTGACTAAATCCACCAAATTTTGCATATTCCATAGGAAAAAAAACAAAACAAAAACCTAAAATTGTTTCTGAAAAACTAGTCAAGAAGTCTATGTAGCCAGCCTCTTCTTCCTAATAAATAATGTTTTTAAAATGAGGCTTGGGTCTTAATTTTAATCTTTATTTCAGTAAAAACAAGACATTTCAAAATTTTTTCATGAGGAAGATGAGTTGTAACCAATACTATTCAAGAATGACCAAAAGGCAAAGACAAGATGCCCCCACTTGATGCCTATTTGCTGTGATGCAGGGACTTGACTCTACATCTCTCAATGAGAGCTGAATACCCTAATGACCAGGATAATGTTATTTTCTCTCCAGTTGGAGTTGTTCCATTTTGTTTAAATAATTATGTATTCAGTGACCCATGAAAAGTGTGTCTTTCTAATCCAGTGACTCAGGCATTCACCTGGTAAATTGACTCATTGATCTGATAAGAAAGTATTCTGTAAAGACATTTATAGTCAATTAGTCCCTAAAAAAAAAGGATAAAGTCGGATTCTTTTCCTCATCCCTGCATCAATTCTCTCAGCAGCCACCTATCTCCTGATCATTTGTGAATTGTAACAAAATGTTTGCCTAATATAAGATGGGCTTAGCATTTTATATATAACATAATGGATTTAAAGCAATTCTGAAAATTTTGTTATGACTAGACTTGGAACTACATTAAGGAAAAGTGCATATATATATAGTTGCAAAGTCCACACTTTATACACTTGGGTACACTTGGTCAGTGTATGCTTATAAAGCCTGTATATAGAGTTTCCATTTCTCTGATGCTACTAAGTACCAAAAAGCTGGTCTCGAGGAAGATGTAGAATGCTTTAGCAGAGAAACCCATTAGACCCAGAGGGCCTCCATACGGTGGAGCTGCGGGTCATGAAATTTGTTCTCTGCTCCTGCAGGAGGCACCACTGTATTTAATCTCTTTATGAACTTTATTAAGCAGGAAAAATATCAGAAACACTGTAAGAATCACATCTCTGAAGCAAGACAAAATGTTTGCTAGAGGGCTGCCAACCTGCTCCTAGCCAAGTCAATATGCTGAATGAAGAACAAACCTGGCCCTTACAGCTGCTTACTCTGCCAGCCCTGCTTAAATGTCTCTGCTCAAAGGGCAAAACTGTAAAAAAAGTGTAGCCCACATTTACGCCATCACGATGTCTACTTGTTTCAAAAACATTTTTACTGAGAAACTTGTAGAGATAATTGGGGCAGGCCTGTAAGTATTGCTCTAATTTCCGCCATGGGAAACTGTTAGCACACTTGTTGGGATGGGCTGAAGTGCCTTCCCAACTGGCCTCTCACTCCTGACCATGTTTTGGGGCCCTGTCTTTGGGACATTTTGGATCAGATAATGCTGTACTAAGAGGGGACAATTTAGCCACTTACTGTGGCTCATTTTATTTACTAAAATGGATTCGTTGAAAGAGGTTAAGTATGTGTATGACCGACAGCTTTTGTGGGGCTGAATACAGTTCAGTAACTTGTATTACTTGTCGCCAACAGTCCGCTTTATTAACTGGCTATTGTAGCTTGCTTTCAAGTGTGGCTACAGATGTGTTTGGGAAGAACAGCTGCAGTGACCTGGTGCTGACAGCTCAAGGAAGACCCGGGAGCAGCCCGCCCTTCCTTCTGCCTTCCTGCTCACAAGACTTGCAGTGGGGCAAGGCTGTCACATGAGGCCACTGCTGGGAATAAAGGTCTGCATCATCCATCCTTTGGTTGTGCCATTAGTCACCCATCTCAGTGAGGACAAATTAGAACATACTACAGAACATATTAAAATGAAGTTGAAAAATGCAGCCCTAAAAAGTCTATACAAAGTCCATATCTGACATCCTGGGCAGATTTTATAAACCTCTCCCTATTATTTTTCCCTGTGTTGGCTGTTGGCTTGTTTTCCTATGTGCAGTTGTTCGAGAAGTGGCACGAGGCAGCGGTTGCCATGGAGAGAAGCTCGAGTTTCCACTTTATTTATTTAATTTATTTTTGAATGGCAGTGTACTGCAGTATGTAAAATCTGCATGACTTGCTAGCGCACAGGATACCACGAACCTGAGGCTGTATTTAAGCATAGCCTGTCTTTTGAAAAGCACAATAGAAAGCTGAGCCTCATTTGCAGCTGATACTATTTCTTTTTTTGGGATTGCATTTCCCTGGAGACTAATGTCTGATATGCCCACTGAAGCAGGATTAATGCTTACCTCAATTACATCACAATTTTTTTTAACCTGATACAAAGACACCTTATGTCAGTGCTGTTAAATATGCAATGTCAGTGAGACTTTTGGGAGCGAGTGGAGCATGGTCTTTTAATCTCTGCTTTATTTATTCATATAGCAAGTAGAATCATGCAGAATCTTTCCTACCTCTATGAAAAGCACAGAATTTGCAGACCAACAGTTACAATTAATTGCAATGAAAGATGCTACTGAATTTTATCCTTCAGCATTACCGTAAATCTTGCCATATGACAGAGAGGAAAGGTGCAAATATGTGAAGGTCATTTTCTTTTTAGACTCACTAAATCTAATGACACCAAAGCAGTGTGCAACTGTTATTTTAAAAATGTATATGGGATAATGAATCTCTTTGTCCCTCTTTCACCTCCATCCCTAAGTTTCTGAAGCTTTTAAAAAATGGTCATTATTTGAAACTAAAACCCACAGAATGAGTGAGTCTTTATTTGTACCACTGTCATTAAACAAAATAGGTAAAAAAATTAATTTATTTTTTAAAATTATATGGATTGTGAACAAGCTGAGGATGTGGATATGGGAGGTAGACTTTGATCTTTCTATATATTATAATTTTCACACTTTTACAGGGAAAACAAATATAGCTATTCTATATCCATTCATAAAAATAAGTTAAATTAAACCATTTGCAGGCATATAGTATGCTGTGTGTAAGCAGAAATCTTAAATCTCTGCTTCTGTCATTTGGCAGACTCAACTATTGCACCTTATCCAGTGCTTTATGTATTTCCTGCTGTCTGGGAAAACAGGCACTTGAAACAGCCATGGAAACTCCGCAGGCCAAGCACTATGTCTTTATTCTTATTTTCCACCCATTATATACTGCCAAGTTGCTCTGACAATGCTAGCTATCTTTTAATTGGTTTGGTAGGTATTGTACAGTTTAGTCATACACACTGATGATTAATTAAGCCAGCTCATATCTGTATTTAAATTCAAATCTAAGAAACGATATTAAATTTTGTTTTTTTCTACAAGATGAAATAGAGGCATAATCAAAGGATAAAATAAGAGAAAAAGATCCTTTTCTTAGTTATAAAGGAATGGAAATTAATAGATTGGCTCTGATTGTCGACTTTGCACTGTGAGAGTTGTTTAATTATCTCCACACTTAAACTGTATAGAAATACATAGAAGTAATACTTTTCATTAGCACAATGTATGTGTTTGCATTATGTCAAAGAAGTAATATCATGCCTTCACTAAGATCCTTTCCTAAAAAGGTCATGTGGCCTGCTGTCCTTGCAAGGGAGAGTAGGCCAATAATTCAGAACTGAAAAAGTTGACATTGAACTTTTTGCATAGGAGTCTTACAGGACTGAAGTAAGCTTATATTAGAGAAAAGCTCCTGAAAGTTAGTCAACAAAATGTCAGATATTGGAGACTACAAAAGGAAGGAAACCTGCTTAATGCACATGTATGTTTTATTATATTGTGTGTCACTTGGTGTGACCTAGATACAAGATTTAGGCAGCCTTATATATGGACATCAGTAGAATCAGCTTCTAAGAGAAGTCTAGAAATTATCTGGCATCTTCTGTACTTCACTGATAGTTTCCTGGTTGGCCAGAAAATTCCCTTCATAACGTGGTAATGCTTTTGAAAAGTTACCGCTGGAGAACTAGAATCCTGAATCCTTCCTGAGCACTACCACCATCTAAAAATCAGGCCAGACAGCTGATTTCTGTTTGAATTTCCACTATAGAGCTTGGTCTTTTAGGCACAGTTATGATGACGTGGGGTGCAGCACAAAGCCCTGCCAGTCAAGATGTGGGAATTCTACTCCTCAGAGGCTGGGAGCTGGTCAAAAGCATCACATTCTCTTTCCGTTCCCACTGTGAATCCCCCAGTACAGGCCCTTCCTTGACTTCTTCCAGCTCAAAAGGAGGGCACAGAGAAGGTAATAGATACCTACTACCTGTGGAGTGGTGCTGGCTGGTGTCTGGCTGGGGACTGCCATTTGAGAGTTTGTCCACACATTTAGTGGCATGCAGGATACTGATAGTAAAAATCACCACCCATGAAAGAGCCCTAGCCTCAGGTTTCATTATTTACTTTAACCTTTCAGAAGTACAGCCTAACATTTGATTTCTCTACACTGTGCTTACAAAGCCTAGCAGTGTGCAGCCAGCTGCAAAACAGAGTTAACTGGTTGAAATTGCAAACAGGAGGTTTCTAGGCTTTCCCTGTACAAGTTGCTACAGCAGGTGACATGTCAGCTTAAAAGAATATCAGTAGTCTTGTACAATTTTTTTGTTGTTGTTGTTGGTTTTTTTCCCCCATCTCCCTGATACCAGAGTGGCATCCACCTGTGCTGTCAGAAGTAGACTGTCTTGCTGAAATCTGTGCTGTTACAGACTAGCACTTTGAAAAGGGTCAAATAGATTAGCCACTTTATTCAAGAAAGGAACAAGAGTGAAAAATGCAACTCCTTAGGCCAACCTGTGCTCCGGGCAATACACTCATATCCATCATTAAGGAAAACAGGGTCTACTTCTTGAAGGATGACAGACAGAAAATAAAATTCCAAACTCCAACTAATATTTATTTGCTAAACAAATTCAAGTGAGTTCTCTGAAAGGCTGACCAAAGAAATAGATGATAGAAAAGTGATGAAAGCAATCTGTCTGTACTTCACCCAGGCGTTTGATGAGCTGTCACATCAGAAATTGGTGGGTAAATGAGAAGACAGGAACAAGCACTATATTGACACCATTGATTAAAGGCTGGCTGTCAACCCAAACCAGAAAATGTTAAGTATTTAAGGTAACTAGTTAAATGATGCTGAGACAAAGGTCTTGATGCTGGCATGTCCCAACCTCTGAGATCATCCTGAGATATTTTTACTCTATTTCAAATATGATTTCTTAGGATTTATTTCAAAGGAATAAAACCATTGATAAAGAGAAACTTTAGAAAGAAGGACCTATAAATTCTATGACTGCACAAAACACTCAGGAGGACAAACAGTAAACTCTCTTTTACTGATGTAAATGGGAAACCCACACACCGGTCTTAATAAAACACATACAAATACATTTTATTCCTGCTCCCTACCAAAAGACATCCTAAACTAAAGCCCAAGTAGTGGGGAACCTCTGGCATGTCTGGAAAGCCATCTGAAATCCAAAGTGCAACATGAAGACAAATATAAATAAATCAGGACAAACTAGGGGTTTGTTCCAACCTGAAACAAATAAATTAAATGAAGCAGCATGTGACTCTGTTGAGATTCAAACTAAAAGACATGTTTCTACAAAAATATCTTTCACTTCACTTTCTTTGTGTATGATTCTCCATTTAATCCTGTGCAATTGCAGCATTTCAGTTTTTAAGAGATGTTCATAATCCAGGATCAGATCTTGTATAACCTGTCAAGTTTTTTAATAACATATTTTCAGTTTACATTCAGACTTGAAATAAAATGGAAAATCTGAAAGGTTAAAGCAATTGTGAGTCTAAAGCAAAGAAGTGCACTTGACTAGAAAAAATCTTCACTTTTTCCTATCTTATTATTAATAATACATGTATAAAGCATATTAAGAACTACAAAACACAAACATGTCACACTTTTCTTTACTGCAGTGTTTGAAATAACTGACGACTCATGAATAACAGCTTCAAAAGCTGTGTGAGGATACACTTCCCATTACCTCAGCAATACAAAGAGCTTTAATCTAATTTCAAGATGATAGCTTTACAAAGGTATTATTTAAACTAAAAATCTATTTAATAACCTAAAAGACCCATGTACAATGTAATTTTTTAACGTACCTTCGTACAACTGAAAAGACGATGGACATGGAAGTTACGTGTATCATGTTCACATTACAGGCATTTCCAAATTTTTTCTAGCTCAATATATAGAAGTCATTAGATTATTAAAAATGTGGGGTTTTTCCCCCTCCCTTACTTTTTCCCCCACTGAATATGAGGAATGGTTCCCTACAAGAGTCATGTGTAGCTACTACAATGTAAACAGATATTATCAGCAGTAATGCATATCCTATTTGTGGGGGATTTTTTGTTGTTTGTTGTTTGTTTGTTTTATAAAAATAATATTATTTATACAAAGTGAAATATATAATATGCTTTAAAAAAAAAATGGAATAACTGTGGTAACTCTCCCATAGTAAAATTGTCAATGTTGGGCAGGGAGTGGTGGTACTAAATATATTCCTTGTGTGTTTTATATACTGTTATTCAGCTTGCCTTTTCTGACTGGCAAAAAGGAGGAAGGAGAGAGGCAGCTCTTTCTCATGATCATATAGTGCCCTCATTATCAGTTCATGACCATTCTGACTTTTAGCCAAGCTGCTGCATGTACTTGATCCTAAATTCTCTCAACTCAGTGCAGTTGCAATGACCTACATTTAATACAAAATTTCTCCAAGAAAGCAGTACCTTCCATCACCCCTCAGCCATGACAGTGCTTCTTAGTGGGAATGCTTTCAAACAGTGAAAGAACAAATGCGACTTACGAAAAAACAAGGTAATGCCAGAAATAAGTAAATTATATTATTGGCCTGATCATACTGCATGTGCTTATAGTACTTCAGGATGAGAATATCAAAGTGTACAAACAAGTAGCTTGTAAGTAACTAACATGAAATAGATCTGAGTTATTCAGCTTGCTTTCTGGTGAAGGAAGTGGGCTGGAGTTGACCAAATGAATGCGAGGATTCAGTTCAAATTATTACAAAAGCTATTTCAGAGAAATTACACTTTTGACTTTTCATTCAGGTCCTTCGCCTTCCTGTACCAAGTCCAATAGGAGTCATTGTTAATTTAAGGCTTTATGAAAGACAATTGAAAGTAACAATGTAAAAAACCAAACAAACAAATCCTAAGAAAATATTAGACCCAATGGAAAGCTTAGAGATACTTGTATTTTAACTAATCTGCATCTGTTTTACAAAAACGTGTCTGAATCATTTTAGTCCTTAGCTTCAGTTTTAGGTTTATGTATATTTTTGGGTGATTCCAGCTAGAACATCTCTTTTGAAATTTGAATGTTAACTCTAAAGAAATTAATATAAATCCTTCTCCAAAATGCAGCAGGGCTTTAGGAACCAAATTATATTGGCCTTAACACATAAAGGTAAGTGCTCATATGAGGCTCAAAACTTCCAGAACCACCTCTAATCCTATATTACTTGAAAAAGCTTCAACTCTCTAGATGAAAGCATACAAGCACATTTTTAAAAATGCAGATAACAATGTTTTTATAGATTCTTTATGAAAAAGATTATCCTGTAGGACTGAAATTTGCCCTAAGCAAGTTTCCAATTTGATGAGAAAAGGAAAAATCACTCCCCAAAACAGCTAAGGTAGCCACGGGGCAAAACTGTTGTTCTTGAATATTTCTCAAAGCATCAGAACTTATCTTTGTGTGCATGTATTTATATTTCTTTGGTGTTTTTCACCATAGCATCTCAGTACTAATACAACATCTACTCTGTCTGCACTAAGAGATGGATGTTTCAGGACAAGGACACCAATCTCCCATGATACTTTCTATAATGCATATTTTAAATATCCCATGTGTTTCCATAATTCTTTTGAGTATCTTGCTTGGGGTCCTGGCCTAAAACATTACTGCCTCACCTCCACCTGAATTCTTTATGTATGTATAGTATCATGAATGTTTGTAGTGAAATCTAGTAAATTTAATAAAATATTACTGATTAAGGTTTAAACTACAGTTATTTGTACTTTAGATGCTTCCTTAATACTCTGCTGCTGTTCTCACCAGTGCCTCAGTAATTTAAGTACATCTGTTTAACATCAACATGGGAATTCACTGAGTCTCATTTAAAACCTAGAAATGTTGATGGGTCTATTTTCATTGATTTCAGCATTCTAGAGATCAGGCCTGTAGAAATATAGCTATATAATACTACTTTTAGAAATAATCGTTTATTAGGCCATCTGAAACAGTACTCAAATGCATAATAAGGTAATATCTGTATCTGAAGTACCCAGTTCCAAAGACACTTTGAATTGAAGACGAAACAGCTGCATAACCAGAAACATCTTAGTATACCAACTAAATACTAATTATGTACTGGAAACATACTGTTTTCCATTGGAATAACACAAGCACAACAGTAGTATAATTAGCACCTATTCATATATCCATAGCTGTGGGTTTGGATAGGCGAACTACCCATTTTTATGGTGGATGGAAAATCAGCTGGGCGGCTGGATTTGCAGTGTTGTGGTCACTAATAAGAAGTTCAGCCAGTGTCTGGATATTAGTGCCATCTCCAGAGGTAAAAACTGAGGGCAGTACTGATTAACACCTTCATTAATGTCTGGATAAGGGTGCAGAGTCATCACCATCAGCAATAGTAGCAGTTATTGGGGATAGATCAGTTTGTTGGAGTTTAGGGCTTCTATTCAGAAGGACCCAACAGGCTAGAGAAACAGGATGATAATAAACTCATGACGTTCAAAACAAATGCCAAGTCCTGCACCTGTCATGTAATCACCTCTTGCCACATCTGAGGTTGGTGACCTATTGATTATAATGCAGCTTTGCAGAAAAGGATTTGGGGTTCCCGGTGGATGATAAGTTGAACGTGACTTAACAGACCACCCTTGTGGGCTGTCAAACATTGGAGCAGGTTTTCTAGAAAGGCTGCAGATAGCTCCATCCTTAAAGATGTCCAGAACTTTACATTACACAACCCTGAGCAATGCCAGATTAATGTTGCTTTGAGCAGGACCTGGACCAGAAGTTTTGCAGAAGTCCCTTACAATTGGTATTATTTTGTGATTTTAGATTTTAACAACCTGATAATAAAAATATGGAATACGACACATTTATACTAAAGACTACAAGAGCATTAGCTCTGTTGCATACTACACCAACCCTTCTCCATATTTTATGAGGGAATAGAGTTGTACTTGAATATTCTTGTGTAGCATCATCTCCAGTTCAATTTACACTTCAGAAAAATAAGATGGCATATTTGTCATTCTTATAACAAGAAATAATTTTGAAAGCCTGACACTGCAACAATGAAAGTACAACATGCTCATAAACCAGATATTTTCTAGCTAACAAGACATTTGTTAACATTTGTTTTAAATGATTTAGTGACTACCCTCTGCATAGAGTTAGCACACCATTTGTAGCATATGTGCTTTACTCATTATGTTTAATAAATAAGTTTGCCTTCTGTTCATTTGATAACACAAATTTACCTTAAAAATGACTCTGTGTACCCTAAGAAAATATAACCTTGTAGAATTTGATCTAGTATATAAAACATGGCATTTTTTTGACAGTGTCATGCATATCTCTGAGTGTAAACAGCTACCTGGAACATAAAAGTTTACTGTACTCCTTTCTTGTGCTAACTGACCTGTTTGCTAGTCCACCTCTCCATGAAACAATGTTTACCATGTTTTCCTTAAAACTGCTTTTTAGCACTCCATGGATTTTTATTACTTGCAGACCACATGTGTGGCTGTGCTTTAGTTAACCTGAAGTCTTTTGAAGAGAAATTAGAGACTCTGCTGTGCAGTAGCTTGGAGGCAGCAAAGTTCTTTGCTATGGAGATATAATGTGCGCTTGTGTTTGTGTCACAGCATCTGTATAAATATCAAGCTTGTTCTCTTCTGTATGCTGACAATTTTCTGTCTCTGCATGGTATTCCTTCCGTCTGTCACTATGTTCTAGGTGTCATTTTTCTTGTACTTCCTGTGGTTTCCCTTTACTTTGTCTCCTCTTGTCTTTCAACTTGCAACAGAAAACAACAAGTGGATGTAGCTATTATATGACACAATGAATGTGGCTTCTTATTGTCTTAGTTTTTGTTTATAGCAACTGCTGTGTTTTTACAATCACTCATTCTAATTGTCCTTCATGCAATAAAAATATATTTATTTAAAAAGAGAGTGAGTATTGATACCTGCTAGGTATTCGGTACAGTACTGTCACCCAGCAACTGAATTTCAGACATTATCTGTGTCCAAATAGAACCAATATAAATATCAGCTTTGCTCCTAAGTCATAGAATTTAAAGCAACCATTGTATGAAGCATTGTTACTGAAGCTTTCTACTATTGGGCTATTCTCTGAAGCGCTTCATTCTCTGAGCTCTCCTACTTTGGCCAACAGTTTTTCTTTAATAAAACTCTATAATAAGAAGACAAATAAAGTGAGCTTTAATTAAGCTGCAGTGGTGGTTTTCCTTGATTCTGAGTAATTATGTCTCTGCTGAGAAACAAAGTACCAACTGAGATTAAACTTCACAGTACCATATTGATAACCATCCTTCAATGGCCTTCCTTATTTCAATTAGAAATCAAAGGCACAACAGCAACAAAGTGATGGTTCCAGATATTCTAAATAGGATATATTTCACTGTACAGATTTTGCAAGTTAATGAAATATTAAGATTAGTTTATTTTCAATACAGAGTTCTGAATTTCTCTTTCCAGAATTTATTTTTGCTATACCAGTAATTTGAAAACATCTCATTCACCTGCTGATGGTAAATAAGGCAACACAATTTAATTGAGATCACAGCTTTTGCCTCTGAGTACATGTCCAAATTCTGAGGCACATAAAGACTCCAAAGACAAAAATAACTTAACACATTTGAACATTCTGTTTCTATGGAGACAAATAAAAGTAAAATGTCTAATATGAGTTCTTATTCAGCCTGATGCCTTACAGATTAGAAGCACTTCACTAAGCCTTAGGGACAGATATTATTCTACAAATAAATAAATAAATAAGATTAAAAAAAGAGCCACCCAAAATCCCAAATCCCTTGTTTTTAATAAGGACTGCTGTATTCTACTTGTGTAAGAGTTACTGATGGCAGTTGGTTCCTATTCTTCTATTCCCACCTCACATTATGGCCTTATTGATATACTTGAGGTACAGTTTGTGTCATTTTCTATTGCAAAATCTTTTTGTTGAAACATGAGAAAACTCAAAGCTCTGGACTTTGAGGATTCTAGCTCTCACTCCAAGGGTTTAGAGAATAATAGCTAGAGAGTTAACTGCTACAGATGTCTGTTGCTGCTAGGTCAAAGTAATGAATGTTACATGAACTGCCCGACCTTTTAAGCCTGGATCAGAAAAAAAAAAAAAGGCCTGAAAAATACAGCATCATGATTAGAGCTGTAGAAGTACTCATGAGACTTCTCTCAGGCAGCTGGATACAGAGCCCACTTTTTAAAAAGTGCATTTTAAGTGACACTCTAGTCAGTCTTAAAGATCATATTTGAAGAGGTGCTGTTCACAATTATCATCAGCTTTAATGGTGTCTTCTGAATCCTGTGCTTCTGCAAGGTTTATTAGTTAGCCTAATGTCTCAGTCAGCTCTTCCTTTACACAAACTGCAGGTAAAACACAACATGAGATTATCAGTACTGAAGGTCTCTATAAAGCTTTTTGCAAAAATGCAGGCTCTGATGATTATGTCTGAGCCAACTTCTACTCAACAGCCATGTAAGTTGTCATTAGCACAGCACTGGGCTTCATCTCAGTTCCCGACAGGGCTTTATAAGCTCCATACTGTATCACAGTAATTATGGCTACATGTTTTTTTGGCCTGAAACTTGCTCATGAATGACCAGCTCAGATACTGAGCAGAATGAATTCATGCATGACTAAAAATACAGATATACAGAAGAAACATGAATTACAGAGTGGGAGCCAGCAATCTTAAGTTGATCTAACTTACTTCATTTTAATATCTATAAGTCTGTTTATCCCTCTGAGGATCTGCCAAACATTTTGTGTTAGAAAGGACCGTGTATCTGCTCAGCTAAAAATGATTATGTGCAAAGATCACACAAAGAAGCAAGAAACAGCAGAGCTGGGTCCAATGGACTGAAGTCCTGTTGCCTGCTGAACTAACTCATCCCAGTGCAGAGAGGGTAGGAACCACATGATAAGGATAATGGTGGCAAGGTCCCTCATGTCTGCTGTGGGCAGCCTGCAAGGTCTGCCTCTGTTCCCTCGCAGCTTGTGCTGCTGTCATATGGTTCAGAACCAATGTGAACTCTTCCTCCTGAGAGGCAACCTTTGGTTGTGTTTCCCATGCTCACTATCACAACTGTATATGTCTATGCCTCCTTTACTGGCAACCAGTGTCCATAGTAACACTTCAGACACTGGATTCTCATCTAGCAAAGCCTGCATTTTTCTAGTTGAGGATATGCAATGCTGCAGACCCACCCAAGGAAGTTCTGTACAGAGTGACAGCATTATTGATATTAATTGTCTGCAACTGCAACTTCACTACATGTTCTGGTAACTTATTGGTATGTATACTTTTAGCATAGAGGGTTAAGAAGATATGACATGTGCGATCCATCCACGGGTCTGGCATTTGACAGCTTTCCCACTGACTAACTCCAAACTTAAGGGTCTATTTAAAAGAGAAAAAGAATTCCTAGAGACAGTTTGTGAAAATCAGAAAATGAGTAGAGAAACACACAATAGTGTCTCCACTGAGGCAGAAGCTAGCTGTGACACCAGAGCTGGCAGAAGCCAAGTGCCCAGCTGGCACATGGGTATTAGCTGGGCAATGCACACACAGTTGCAAGGTAGCAACAGCATTGCTACTATATGGCCTGTTCTATGTGACAGTAAAGGAACGCTGGGAAGAGTAGGATGAAAAGTCAGACAGTGAACATAATTCATGGGAAATGAGACTTCAGTATTTCCATTTGCCTAAATAGGAACTCATTTTGTGCAAGTTATGTTGCTCATCAGTTATCCTGATTAATTAAGACTTGCCTGTATACTTAATACATTACCAATTTTCATGAGGAGTAGCTGATGGAATAATCATTTTACTTATCATTCACTAATACCCTCAAAAAGAGATTTATGTTACTCAACTAGAATTCTACAAAATGCCAACATACTTCCAAGTACTTTAGAAGTGCTACTTCCTGCACTTTTCTTGCATGCTTATTTGACTCAACAGGCACAGGACTCAACTGCCTGAATGAACATTAGCAAACGGTGTTGAGTCCATATATAGTCAATGTGGAGATAAATTGCTAATAGACGAATAGGGTGCTATTCATCTAATCCTGAATGAGATATCTTAAATAGGTCAGATGAATCACATCCTGAAAGTACTTGTTTTTCTCCATTTACTGTAAAGTGAGTCTGGGGTAACTAGCTTTAACATAGACACCTACGGTGTAAATACTGTCAAGTGAAATGAATGTCAACTTAGAAATTCAAATGTAGAATCAAATACTTAATGTACAATTAAACCAAGTCAAAGTTCCTACGGTGGAATTACAGAAAAAGAACAAAAAAGTCCAGGCAAATCTCATTCCCCACCCCCCCTTTTTTTTTATTTTTTTCCTAGAAGCAAAGCCAAAGATTAAACCAGTTCTTCAAAACTTCTTGTTCTGTATCTCCAATAGAGAAAAACAGCCTCCTGAACAGTTAGGCAGCATGAGAGGCAGACACACTAGCCACTACTTTGAAGCAGAGGTCTTCCCTGCTTCCCTCCTTCCTCCTGTTCCAAACTGAGTCCCAAAATTGACAGCTGACAGCACAACCACCCGCACTGGTATGTGGCACACTGGCAAGAAGCACTGATAGCCCCTGCCTCCCCTAGCCCTTTACATTTCCTGCAGCTGAACCTTATCATTTTTAACCCAGTTCATTTTGCCCCAACTAAACAAGATGAATAGCTGTCTAGAATTGTTTAGCATGTCTTAAAAGTGCCTTTTAGGAAAAAAAGCAGTGAAACTGTAAGCAAAACAAATATGACGATCAATTCTAGACTGTAGTTACTAACAGGAGTCTTCAGTATCTGTGTTGACTTGTTTCTTACCCTGAACCTTTCTAGGCAGTGACTCCTACATGTAAAGACACTAACACTGGGAAGCCTTACACCACAAAGCCTAATGAGTCTATGGACCTCAGTTTTGTTTCACTGACACATGTCACTGCATGCCCCTGAGACCTGACCCACAGATCATCTGGAGCAGTAGCTGCTCAGCATGGGCTGAACATCTTGTGTTGCTGAATAAGTTGAAGCTTGGAGGCCAGGGCATAAAAGGTGGGAAGGCCACTGCCTTCCCATTTCTCACACCCACACACAGGCGGGTTGTGATGGGGCTAACATCCAGCTCTGCAAACTCAGAAGAGAGAGCTTCCAGCATCCACAGCCATGCTGCAGGCTATACTGCTCCACTGCCTAACAAAGGGCAATCAGCTTCCAGAGCTGACCTGCTTGCTCCATGGGGGGCCCTGTGAAGTCCTCCAGCTATGTTCATACTTACTTCTGTGCCAAGGTTTGGTAAAGAAACTATAGGTGAATCAGCAATGGAATTTTCAGGGATTTTGAACTTAGTATCAGAGTTTGAGAACAATGAGCATTGCCATAGAAGTTCAGAGGAAAATAAGTTGTACCAAGGCTGGTCCACAGCCTCTACAGATTCATAAGGCTTCTATTTTTCATATGTTTTAGAAATATTAAAAATATACAGGCTAAAATGAAAACAGTTTAAGACAGCAGTATCTTACACTTCTATCTTGTCCTAACATACCCAAACCTTATCTAGCATTCCTCGCATTCCCAAGACTGATGGGAAAATAGATTAGACTTCACCTATGTAAGTGTAAAAAAATATCTCAAATCTTTTAGCACACCTCTATTCCAAGAAAAGAAAATCTGCTGCATTGTACAAATCAACTAAGATCTTCGTATCCATTTGTTTACAAAATGTACTTTCATCCCAATAACTAAAAGAGATGCCTTCAAAGATGTAAAAACCTTGAAACATTCACATCATCATCTCCCTAACTTTTCTTGCAGACGTGCCTCCTATGGCATAACATATTGTGTTAGAATAGTTTGGAAAAGGTTATGCAAACTATACAAAATTTTAAAGACTAAGCATTAAAATACAGAAGAGGTCAAGAAAACACAGACAAGCTGTGATCTTAAATAGCAAAATATGAACACACTGTGTATCTTTTTAGGGTTTATGAGGAGTGGATAGTGTAACATATATTCAAAGAATGAAGTTCACTAATATCATTAAAATGTTTGACAATCAACAGTTATAATCCACCTTGGCAGAAGTTAGTGCATCAAGCAAACCCTGACCTGGGAGTCCTGCCACCTTCTTAATTGGAACAATAACTGGGTTTGTTTTAAAGAGTGAAATTTATTCCTCATCCTAAAGGATACCAGTGGATAACAGGAAAATCAGATAGAGCAGAAAGACTTCAAAAATGACTGGAAAATAGATGCACTTGCAGAAAAGTTCCTGGTGACAAAACTTATTTAATGAAAAGGAATCGGATCATGCAAGGGAAGTTATTCATGAAACCATGCAGGAAGGGTATTAAAGCTTTTCTTTTAAAAATACATCAGAGTAGTCTGAGTTAGACCTTGAGTGTATCTCCAGAAAGCTCTGTAGGTATTAGAGTGTAAGGATGAATAGGGTTATCCTCTTGGTGCACTGGGGAGAGAAATAGCAAGTCAGTGTATCCATTTCTCAGTTGCTGTAAAGTGTGATCACTCTGTTAACCTCAAAGGTGCTACAATAATGTACACTAGAACTGCCCCACAGTTTTGTGCAGGCTCTAACAAGGAAAGCTCAGCTATCTAATGGCCACAGAAGAAACAAATACAGTAATCAGAATGAAAGAAAGATTTGTACAGATCTCTACAAATTTAGACTGTTGCTCAGGTTGGTCTGTATGGGCTCTGTTTACATGTTGTGCTGGTTTTGACTGGTATAGAGCTAATTTTCTTCATAGGAGCCAGTATGGGGCTATGTTTTGGATTTGTGCTGAAAACAGTGTTGATAATAGAAAAGGGTTAAAATTTATTTTTTTTTTAAAAAGGTAGAAAGACCCTGGGAGCTACCAACCTGTTGGCCTCACCTTTGTGCCTGGGGAAGACTATGGACCAGATCCTCCTAAAAGCTCTGATAAGGCACATGGAGGACAGGGAGGTGACTTGAGACAAGCATGGCTCACCAAGGACAATTCTCGCCAAACCAACCTGGTGGCCTTCTATGATGGAATGACTAGGTCAGTGGACACGGCAAGAGCTATGTATGTCATTTATCTGGATTTCTGCAAGGCCTTTGCATGGTTCCCCCCTCCCCCCCCATTCTTCTCTCTAAATTGGAGAGATATGGATGGTGGATATGGATGGAGAGATATGGAGATAGGTGGACTGCTTGGTGGACAAGGAATTGGTTGTATGGTCACATCCAGAGGGTAGTGGTCAAGGGCTTGATGTCTAAAAGGAGATCAGTGACAAGCAGTGTCCCTCGGGGGTCTGTCTATACTGGGACCAGTGTTGTTTAATATCTTCATCAATGACATAATGGGATTGAGCAACACCTCAGCAAGTTTGCAGAGGACACCAGGCTGAGTGGTGTGGTTGACATGCCTGAGAGATGGGATGTCAGAGGATGCCTTACTTGCCCAAGGAATGCACTTGTTCTGGGATTTCTTTGAGATTTAGACAATAAAAGTGAACATAGAAGACGACTTGTCAAGACAAATTGAGGCTGAAGAGTTTAGACAAGATAACCACGCTGTTTAATGAGGTTATTCCACATGATAAGATGACTCAAAAATAGTATCCTTTTTTATATCCTATAGTATCCTATATTTATATCTTCAATGTGTTAGTGCATCTTCATATTCATGAAGAATTGCTTTCTTATAATATTTACCTATTTTACTTGGATTACATGCTTAATATAAATACAGTGTTCTAGGAAAATATCTTTAGCTTGGCTTGTTTCTGGTGTCTTGCAGATAGATAATCATCTGTTTATTTAGCAACTACATAATTTGATGAACTAATATCATGAGGAAAATATGAGTTTCAAATTCCAATTTGTGATTTTGAGACAAATATAGCACTTTTTTATTGAGTAAGAAAATAAGTGGGTGCATCTTGCATGTTGTGGAAAGTGTGTAATGAGAATGCAGGTAATCCTCTGCAAGAAAAAAACAAATATTTGACTGGATTCATTGAGAATGTTTTTCAGGATATAATAAGAAATCAGGTTTTGATTAAAATGCATGAGGGCTTGGGCTGCATTTCTGAAGGCTATTTTAATATTGATTATTTCTGGCTACATCTCAGCAAAAAGTTGATATAAAGGGGATACCAAAAGGAGGCAGGTAGAGTCTTAATTGAAACATTCAGAATAAATGATGTTTGCTTAGCCTGATTTGCATTTTCCTGTAACTATTTAAACCATTGGCAATGGGGTTATAAATCAGATTTAAGAGTTGATATCTTCCTGATTATGTTGCAATTCAAAAACTGCTCAGTTAATGATTATTAAAGATATTTCTATGAACTGGTGTATTATATCAGCATTTGCTCCTGGGGATTACTGACCAATAGTGTCATTAAAACAAAGTAAAACATGATGGTGGCTGAAGTATAAACATTGCTTTATTAGAATAAGATGTCATAAGAATTGTAGCTCAAGTGCTTTACATAAAAATTTGTGAGCTACCATTCCCATAGCAACAGGCAACATAATTTAGCTAACATAGCTGCTTTCCATTCTAGGGACTTCTTTGTTATTGCAGTTCACAAAATAGAAAAGTACTTTTTCTAAGACTCTGACATGGTAAACAGACAAAACATTGGAAAGGTATTGAGGAAGGCAGGTATAGCTTTCATTCCAGACGCTAATAAAATGCTTCTTTCTCTTCTCACCTCTGTTTCATTGGATTCTTTACCATCCTCAACACACTCTGTACTAATTTTGTTCTCCTAACAGTGTAGCAAATCCAGTGAAAGGCACTTGAAGCTGACCTGCCTCTGTGTTAGTCTGATTCTTTCTGGAATGTGCAAAAGCAGCTTCTTTGCTGGCAGATTCCCTCTTTCTCTCCTTCCTCCCCTCAGTTGCCAGAATAAGATTCACTTCAATGCAGAGAGTCAGCACAACAGACCTGGGGCACCTGTTAAATCTCATATTGAGCCTACACACAGTTACTAATTTAGCACACTGCTGACATGCTCCCTTAGCCGTAAGTCTTTTGCTTCCCCAATGGTTCGGTGAATCTTCATATTAACCTGCATCACTTTAAAATGCTTTTTAAAAACATCTGGCTCCATAGTTTTCAATTTTAAAAAAATGTCCTTGAAAAAGTTTTAAAATTAGAACTTCCTGACACCAGAACTTACATTCTCACTAAAGGTACTCTGAAATTTCACACTTGAGTAGTTCACACTTGGTCGAAATGGAAGGATTGGGGGAGCACCACCAATTTCTATCTACTGGAAGTTTAGGATTGCCAGGCTGTAGAGAATAATGTCTCATGCTATTTTTAACTCATTGAGGCTGGAAGAATTCCTTCTGGAGGAGAGATCTAATTGAAGTCAGCAAGTGAATCACAACCTGTCCATGGGTAATGGATATTTTGAAAGCAAGCTGTATTGGCCACTGTATTTGATAGACTCTGTAACGAAGTGGTGGCTCTGTCTCTGAAGTTCTCCTGTGTTGAGCCCCTGACAGGGACCCTAAGTCACTCACCACTTCACAGGTCTTCCTTCCTAAGCAAATATGTGAAAAGGTAAACCCACTAAGCTGTTAAATTCACAGATGAGAATTAATTACACATAACATTGGGATGCAGATAATTTATCTGACTTTGAAGGTATTTTCTCATTTTGGTGAGTTGAATAGTGCACGAAAGACAGGAACTGACAAAGGTAGTTGGAAAAGTAGCTGTGGTGCTGGAATACAATTTCCTGTCCTGTGAGCAGATAATTTGTAAATTTGACAGTGACAATTCAGGGATCAGTGTATGAGAAACAATATATGCTGTTCATGAACTTCACCTAAAAAAACACGTAAAAAGCATCCATGGCAGCTAGCTGGTTTTTCTCCAACTACAATGCAATGTGTGCCTTTTTCCAGGCGAAGATGCTATGACACAGAGGGATAATCCTCTACTTCTACATCCACCCAAACAAAGATACAGAACATGCCTATTATTTCATTCATACCAACTAAGTACAAATGATCTAGCACTTTGATGAAGACTTGAGTGTTTAGCTGATATGAAAAGAAAAAAGCTTTGCATCTACCATTGTAAATATTTCAACAGTATTTTCATCCTGCAGTGGATCATACACAACAAATGAACACTGGGTTACGCTATTTAAATAGAGCATTAGCCTTTATTGCCCTACAGGACAAATTCTGCAGTCCCCTCTTACAGATTTCACCACAGCAATTTCCAGTTCTAGACCTCTGAGACAGGTTGAGTGTGCCTGTCAAACTAGAAAGAATAATGACTATCCTGTTTCTGGAAAAACAAACACACAAAAAAGACCCAGAAAAAACAACATCAACAACAACAAAACAAAACCAAAAACCCAGAAAAAAAAAACCCAAAACCAACAAACCTCAAAAAACAAACAAAAAAAAACCAAACAAAAATAATAAATAAAAATAATAAA
>JAAGNO010017802.1:118103-164207 GCA_033439905.1 Ceryle rudis
TACACAATAGACACATTACAAGCCAATTACATAATAAACACTAATATTGTTCTAATTAGGAAGTTCTTCACTCTGAGAGTGGTGAGACACTGGAACAGGTTGTCCAGGGAAGCTGTGGATGCTCCATCACTGGATGTGTTCAAGACCTGATTGGATAGGGGTTCAAGCAGCCTGGTCTAGTGGGAGGTGTCCCTGCCCATGGCATGGGGGTTGGAACTAGATGATCTTTAAGGACCCTTCCAACCCAAACCATTCTATGATTCTAATGATATATATAATCATAAATTTTGGCTACTTCTCCTTGAAATACAAAAAATATGCATTAGTTTTTACAACCTGTTCATTTGAAGGATTATTCAGGTGAATTTGGAGTATGGGAGCTGTCTGCATATTTGCAGCAGAAGAGAGATTTACCTTATCGCATGGAGTGTTCATTTGTATTCCTCCTGTGACAAAATATTTACCTGAGTAACACAGAAGTTCATGTGATCACTGGGCATCAAATTCTCTGTTCTTGGATTTCTTCTAAAAAATTCCCAACTCAATGTTTGAATTGTTATTACAGTTGTAAGATTCTAAAATTTTTAATTGAGTAGACTATTTTAAAAGTTAATTTCCATGCAGGATAAAAAATGGATGTATACAGTAGAATCCAGAGAATTAACATAATTGTGTTCTCATCCTTTCTTGATTCTCTGCTGAAAATGTTCTTACTGTTCAAAACCTGTTTCCTATACATTTTTAATAAAAGAACTGGAAACTCAGTCTTGCATTTCTTGAATCATATCTTCCCTTAAACACTACCAGGTGGGCTTTCTTCTTCCTTAAGAGGATCACATGAAAGTTTGAATTAACTTAAAATGTTTTCGTTAGGATGTGGTATTTTGATTAATGCTTCTCCCCCCTTGGTTCATTTCATATTTAGATACTATAGTTAGCAGATTTTCAATTCTGTTACTTAAAGCATACATCTTCAATTAGCTGATCTTTTTTTAAAAAACTAACAGTACAATTTTGACATGTAATGAAATGCTGTCAGAAGCACAACAATTACACTTTACACCCCCTCCCCCCAAAAAAAGAAAAAAAAAGATAACTCAATATATTCAATATAAACCAAACAAATAACATAATCTAATCTAACTGCCCACTTTACCTGGAAATGCATGCCCTGTTAGAGAATCCAAATCTGAAATTAAAACAGTGAAAAAATAATCTTTAACACTAATTTAATATTAAAAACAAACAAACAAACAAAAAATAAAAAACAAACCTGGTACCAAATATCACATTATCACCAACATTAAATTTTAATCATACGTATATGAAAAGCAACATTAGAACACTCAGCACTACATTATGGAGGTTTTCTCCCTCTATAGTTTTGTAAAGATAAAGAATAGGATCTGAAGATGAAAGTCTTAAACACTACGAGAAGATAATTTACTTCGCTGTTCAAGACAGACATGCCACAATTAAATAGGAATTTTAAAGTATTGTTTTAATGAACCTCTGCTTTCAGAAGCTTATATCTTGAGTATAAGCATTTGTTCTAAGATTGTTCATAAGAACAATAACCAGAAATATACAGAATACTTTTTAGATTATACCATTTTAAAAAGGACATTTTCTTTCCTCATCATAAAAAATAACAGACCTAGTGTTGTCCATTCTAGTGTTAATTTTTTTTTTTTTTAATTACCTGTTTTATAAAAGTGAAAATAGCTGGAAATATTCCTGCTGACAGCAAAAATCATAAATTAGGGCTTCACTGGCCAGCTCCCATCTGTAGAGAGAGCAGGAAGACACACCAGTGGCACTGGTGGCACCAGAGCGAGCCTTCTCCAACTTGCACTGGGACCAGAGTTCAGAATTTTTTCTTTGAAGTGTTTTGTCCCATCTTTGGAGATTTCATGTTCTTAACAGAGTCATATTTAGTATTTTCAAGGAGTTTTAAGCAGAGATTCACTTGTAAATCTATAGACAGAACTAAAAGAGTAGTTAGCTTTGATAAAGTATGGTCACAAGATCAGCTAGAATTGCTATTGCTTTACCAAGGTGTAAATCTGTTTCTTAGGCATACATGGGCAAAACCACCCTTCATAAGTAGTGTTGTGTCATGCAAGAGAGTGATGTGAGCACATGTGGAAAACAAACACTGTTGCTGGAAGCAGTCCACCAGTTCCTAATAAGCTCACCAAGATTGCATGTCTCAGACTGTCCTCCTTCCCATGTGGGATGGCAGAGGAGTGCAGTACCTACGTCCTCTTGGAAAAGCACACCAGACAAATTGTGTCTGACCGGTTTACCCTGTGTGCACATGAGCTCACTTGGCATTTAGAGGGACTGAATGTGTTTATCAACAGTGCCTGCAAGAAGGTAGTTGGGCAATCTAGGAGCTTTATTAGAAATGTCTAGTACCATTTTTAAACTACTTAATCTTAAAAAAAGATTTTTTTTTTCCTGATTGCAACAACTAACAGATACAAGATTCCAGGATATAATGGTTTAGGAGACAGAAATCCTGAACTTCTTCTATGACAGAAACTGAGTCTAAAAATTACTGGGAAAATATTTAACAGTGAACTCCTGGGCATAAAACTTCTCCTACTGGAAGACAAGAGTAAAATGTGCTTGGCTTTAGTAATTTATAACTGTTTAAATGAGATAAATTTCCTGAGGACTGAGAACATGCTTAATGATGTAAGTGAACATGAGAGGAAAACAACCCAATATGCGATAAATGTGCAAGAGAAAATTGCTTTCTGAAACCCAAGATAGTGAACACAATTCATTACCTAACACTTCCAGGATGTGGGGTCTCAAGTTTTATCATACCAAACTTTATCATAAACTACAGCAGAAGGAAAAACTAATCTCAGCATTTTGCCTTCCAGAGCCTGAGACAAAAGAATCTTGTTGCTCCCTAGGAGCCCATAAAAACCCCAACAAAAACAGATTATGCATAAATGGAATATATAGCTATGCAGTGACTTCTCTCTGAAAGCACAGAGACTGTATGCAGCCACCATGCAAATATGAATCATCCCCAAAAAAGTGTAATACTTGTATTGCTCAAACTGCTCTCACTGTGCACATGCTGTGGCTGCACATCCTGCCACAGCAATAATGTGTTTGAAAGCATCTGTTCTATGTCATTTTATTGATTAAAATATCCTGATGCAAAACCTTCAAATCCAAGAAAAAGAACAGGAGAAAAAAAAAAAAAAAAAAAGAAAATGTCCTCTTCCTATTGCAGTGAAACCATATCTACTCAGACAATGGTATTTAAAAGAAATATATATATATTTAAAAAAAACCAAAAACCAAAACAAACCCAGACCAAAGAAGTGGGACTTGTTTCTGAAAAGTGCATGTACATATTGTGACTTGCAGAAGAAATCACTGCAAAAGTGATATTCTAAAACTAATGCAGGTAACTTATTCTAAATTAATTAGGCATTTGTTCCAGAATAAAGCAGCACTGTTTTGTAATACTCCATGTTAAGCTAATGATATAAATTGTGGGTGTATTTGTTTTCTTACAACTCAACCTCCACTAACTGAAAATTAAGTTGTTTCTCACATGAGCACATGTCCTTTAACGCTGTGGACAGTTAAATAATATCAGATCTACTTTGTTGGCTGACAACAGAAGCTTTTATGGTATGTTGAACCTACAAATCATGATACATGTTCCCCAATTCCATTATTACATTTCACAGTGATGTGAGCTGACACCATATAGGCAGGCAATGTAAAGTTTCCCATATAAAGATAAATACAATGTGCAGTATTTCCCTGCCAGATTTCAATACATGCAATTACTGCAGTTACAATGGAATGAAACCTTTGCTGTGACTGAAACAACCAGAGCATTCAGTCTCTGCCATAAGATTTCTTCTGCGCATATATGGACTTTGAGGACAGGAAGAAAAATCAGCTTTTCCTGTTACTGTTCAGAAGACTTCTCAGTTTCTTGTACTGATTGCAGTTAAGTAAGGCTGGTCAGGTGGGATCCAATTTTCCTCCATTCCATTTATTTAATGAATTGTCCTGATTTGGGACCATTTGCTTTTATTTTCATACATAAGACTTTTGAAGCAAAGAGCAGGAATATGAGATGAAAGTGGAGTACCCAAAAATTAAACACATTTCCAGCTCTTTTTTAAGGCAAAATAGCCAGCATGTCCACAGTAGCAATTAGAAATGAATTATATTCATGCAATCCAGACCTGATTCATTGATTTAAGTAGAAAAAAACAGTGATTTGATGATAAAGCTGACTTCCATTTATATTGCATAGCATGACTATTAGAAAGGGAAAGAGGATGTACTTCTCAGCAGGCAGTATTTTTTGTATGCATTTCGTTATCTCAGTGCAAAACAGATGTTGGAGATGGTACAAGCATTTCATGCCAATAAGCTAATTGACTTTTCCTAGCGCTGATTAGCAAAGATGGAGTCCTGTCTATACCTTGCCTTCAAGGACCTGTTCCACTTACTTCAAAAACAGTGTATACTACACAATCCAGTACACAACCCTTGAATTCCACTTATAAGGTAAGTCCTAGTGCTGTGTTTACCGTACCAACACCAAATGAATGGATCGGATAATTTTTACAAGGCATGTGAAAACATATTTAAGGTGCAGAGCACATTTAAGTCATTTAACATTAAGGGCTCTCCATGGCATTGTCAGCAAGATGATGAAATACCAAACCTTCTCTGGGAGCTGATACCTGCTTAGAAAGGTTAGGAGAAGCTAAATGAATACTAAGTCATGCTCTTTTCAAAATACAGGGTTTCTTCCTGCTTCTGAGTGTTACTAGATATTGCTAGCAGGAAATGAGTCTCTCCTTTGCTGAACTTCCACTGTTAAGACTCAATCTTTTTTTACTAAAAGCCCATAACTGGGCAGCAGAACTCAGGAGTTACTGACAATGACCACAACATCTGGACCATGAATTCTGTAAAGCTCATATCTTCTTTAAACTACAAGAGAGGGGTGAGATCCAACTCCTTATAAAGGAAACAAATAAAACACTGGTCACAAAGAAGAAAGTGAAGAGCTGGCATATAACTGCAGTGGCTGTAGATGTCAGATGGATTGAATTAACCAGAAGTTACAACTGTAGCTTTGACAATGAGCCCCGTGCAAACTATTCACATATAACTCCTAGGAGTGGATTTGGATTGTGAGTTTGGCCACACCCAGACTTTAGGTTTAATTTAGTATTACCCAAATCTAAAGCCAGAGGCTAAACTAGAAGTATGTAAGCAGTTCTTTACATTAGCCTCTAGAGGGGGAAAGTTTCCTTCAGTTTAGAAATTATGTGTATTATTCACTAAAAAGATGGTTTTGCAGTAGAGGCAACTCTTACACAGTCCAGTTGCCTAGACTTTGGTCTGCATTATTTATCATTACCCTACCACTGTGGCCCTAACCTACTGCAATAAAACTGTTTTCAGGCTCTTTCTTATTTACATTGGTAAATTATTGCATTCATTTGCCACCAATCCTGTTAAGAGCAGAATTATAATTTTAATGGGAATGTAAACCTTTTCTGTGATAATTTCCCTGATGAGAAGAAAAAGACAATCAGCATAAAGGTTACACTCAGGAATTCATTATAGTACAATCACCATTTTACAAACCCTCTGCTTGCTTGGACTGGTTGCTGGAACTTAGTTTTACTCTTGCAGATAATTTAAAGAAAAAAATAGTTGAACAGTTAATTATGAAGACTCTAGAATATGACATTACAAAGCCTATTTATTTTTCTATTCAACTTGATACCATCAATCTATTGATAAATAAAAAATGCATCATAATGAGACAGGTAGATCACATCTACAGTGTTAACATGGGCTTCCATTTGCCAGCTTTCTTCTCTGCAATATCATTAAGAGTGAGATTCAAATTTATGTTTTCACAGTAGATGTGTATTTATGTGAGTAAGATGTCTGAGCTCCATTAGCTCCAATGAAGAAATAGTTAAAATTGAGTCAATACATTACATCAAAAAGTAGAAATCAAACCTGGTCAGATGAACAATTGGAACAGCTCTTTCCATTGACAAGATCTGTAATAACTATAGTGGGAGCTTAGACAGCTACCTACATAATTTATAGTGCAGGTATTTGAAGCTGAATCTCTCCACAAGACGATCTTTAAGGAAAATTATCTACATAAATGAATGTGGATCTGAGACAGCCACAAGAATAATATGGGAGTGATTTAAGCATGGAATATTAGCTGTTTTGCAGTTGGTAAACCTGATAGTCTCAGATCTGTGAAATGGCTAGTTTAAGTATGTCCTAGACAAAAAAAAACCACTTTGTCATGTCAGCCTCTAGTGCAAAAACTTGTTGGTCATTTTCTCCATTCTCTTCAAATCACAGGATAATTATAAAGGATCTGCTTGCAGCCTTTAATTTTACTTTCTGATTTAATGTTATTCCAGCCAGAACTTTGAAAATGGGCACAAACTGAAACTCAAGATGGTCAATCTGAACACCAGAAAAACTGTTGTTTGTTTGTACTTTTGTTTGTGGGGTTTTGTTTGTTTGTTTTTTTACTATGAGAGTGACTGAGCATTGGCACAGGTTGCCCAGGGAGGTTGTGGAGTCATGGCACTGGAGCACCCTGTTCTGAGTGGCCTTGCTTGAGCAGGGGCATTGGACCAGATGACCTCCAGATGTCAACCGTAACCATTTTGTGGTTCTGTGAGATAATACCAATTGTTGAAACAAAACCAAGCGCTGCAATATGGCTGCAGTGTTGACAGACCATGAGAAAGAAACACATTTTTCCTGATGAAGGTAATGAATTGAGGGAGGCAGATGACGAAAAATATTTATTAGGAGATCTTTTACTAATAAGCCTGTTGTTATTAATAGAATCCATCCATTATTATTAACACCCAGTAACTATTCACATTGCCCATGCATGTCTTTACTCACACAGCTCCCTGTTGTACTTGCACACTCATGCACCGCTACCCACTAGTGCACAGCTGGATAACCACCCCCAGCTGTCTGCACAGAGGTGCAGGGTCATAACAACACACAGCAGCTTTTTGGTGGGTGTTCAGAAAAGACCCTCAAAAAGTCCTTGGTTTCATCAGGTATATACATAATCCTGCAGCCTGGCTGCATGTAGCAGCAGCACAGTCTTGAATGTGCTGGCTGTTGATGCCACTGTGGGCAGGTAGACAGGTGCAGCCAACTTTTGGTGGCCCAAGTTTATCAGCTCTTGCAGAGCCAGCCAGACGGCCAATCTCAGGAACTTATCGGTACCTGGGAGACTGCTGCATGCTCCTCTCTACAGCCTGCTGAATCCTCAAACCTTCTCCATTCATACACTTAGGTACCTATAGAAATCACTAGCATAAAGTCACACAGAAGGCACTCTAATGCAATGCAGCCTTTACCCTGCTACGTGATATGCTTTAGCAGAAGAAGCTAGCAGGAGACCTAAAATCATGTTACTCCAGATGCAAATCTATCTTTACATAGTAGTTGTGTTAATTACAAGAGCTGGTAATACTACCAAATGCACATTATCCTTAAAAGATTCTATTCAAAAATCACAGGAGAAAGGATGAAAATATACTTCAGGATTTACTAAAGTGTCTTATTTAAACAAAAAAAGCTCTTTTTAGATACAGTTAACTTTTTGGCATTCCCTTCCTTTGGATAGCAAATATTAATTAAATGTGTCCCTAGTTCCCTTTGAATAATTTGATTTCTGTGTTCCTGATGCTGTATTCAAGATGGCTTTTGGCTTAAATGTCACCACCCTCTATAAAGAATAAAATTAATATTACCTTAAAAAAAAAATTCAGATTATATAAAAATATTTGGGATAATGGACAGAGTTGATTGTAAACATATCCTCCAGGTCTAGTTTTTCTTGACTGAGCTTCACACTTCAGAGTAGAAAAAAATGGGATCTACTGACCCTGGATGGCTTAAATGGATCATGGTCTGCTTCTCTTCCTCCATGCCTTATGTTTTACTCATTTCTTTACAAAAATAACCACCAATTAAAAATAACCCCCCCGAAACAGTTTCCTTACACTTTGAAAGCTATCATTAATCCATTTTCTCCTTCTGATGATTTCAGGCAAGCTGTCTGCATCATGCTTCCTTCCATAATCATGGCCTCAGGACTGGTTTATCCAAACTCAATACAGCGTTTTTAAATAACATCTTAAAATATGTCGTAGAACCTACAGCTGCACACACAGCCATCTCAAGATCAGAACACTAATGCTTTCCAAAGTATCTCTCATCAGGAAACTTGAAGTACATTACAGCTGAAATCCCAGCCCTGGCTTCCTGCAGAGCTGGATGCTGCACTGACAGCAGCACCATTACCCACTCTACTCGAGTGCAGAGAGTCTTTATTTAGGCAACACTGACTTGCACTTTGAAAGCAGTAATGGAAGACACCTATCATCAGTGGTAGGTGTACTGTAATTTGGACCTCCCTGCAGTTCACCATAGCCTTGCTGTCCTATATCAAGTCAGGATTTTCCAGAGGACTACCAGAGGTGTGCTGTCCTCACAGTGTCCTGATTCTACAGGCACATTGTATGTACAGGCACACTGTAACTGGGAGCACTACAGCTCCTAAATCCCACTCAAAGGTACCACAAACTCACACATATAAAAGAAAAAGTTTCTCAGAAACCAGTACAAACCAGTTATTCATACTTTACCCACTGACTTCCACTTGTGCAACCAGTTTAGCCATGAAAGAGGTGAAAGAACTATTTTCCTAATGTAATTTAACCTCTTAGCATCTCTACAAACATTTTTAAGCGAAGGAACACTTCAAAAATGCTGTATGGCTGATCATTGAACAAATAACACTTTACACCTAAAACTTTGTAGAAAGTTTTACTTCTGATTTTTTAAAGAACATTTGTAAATTTATTCTATTTCGGACACATTTAAAGGCTGCCCATAACTGGGATATATGAAGCCATGGTTAGTACAGTACTATTCTTGAGATAGCAACCTAAAGCCTTAACTTTGGGTCAGAGCTGATTTCTATCCTGATAGCTCAAAAGGCAAGTATAACTCTTTCCTATCTGAAAAAGACTGTTCAGAATCAACAGTTTCCAGACTGAGGAATTTCCAGACTAAGGTTATAACTAATACAGACAGCCATGGGCTGTTTATACTTACTTTACCTCTGAAGAGTTTCAACATCTGAGAGCAAGTAGCTGGTAGAATTTTGAGAAACTAGTTGAATCTGACCTGTGCATTCAAATGAACTCTCTTCCTATATGAAAAATTAAACTTTAAATTTATTTTGAATAAACTTGGAGCATATGCATACCATGACTCATGAGAATCAATAACATAATACACATCAAGATATGGTGATATCACGACTCAGAAATATCACGCTATGAAAAACCATACAGTAGATGAGGTAAAAATATGCTAAATAAAAATAAAACTGTTTATTTAATGTTAAAATGTCTGTGAAATCTTCTGATGAAACTCTAGAGGTAGGCACTGGGCGAGTGAGGATTCTCAAAAAAAGGTTTAATAACACTTTATGAAAAAAAAAAATTTTTTTTTTAAACAAAACAGTTTCTTGAAAAATTGAACTAAAAAAAAATATAACTGCTCAGTTTTATTGCAGTCCCTCTCTAAATCTGCTTTCTGCATGAGAAAGGCAAGAAATCGTGTGAAATTCAACTGTTCCACTTTACACCGCTATGCATGTCAAACGCTATGACATGTCTTTCGGAAGCTGCTTCTTCATGTTGTCAGATTCTTTCAGTTCATCTCTGTCTTTCTCTTGTTCTGGAAATGCCTCTTCTCTCATACTTCCCCTGCTTTTTAGTGACTTTGCTTTTTCCTTGATATTTATATAAATATAAGCTCTTGAATCTGCAGGCATTTCTAAAGAAAATATCATTTTCTCTCATTTTCACTTCAGCATCAACTCCTCTTCCTCTAACTCATGTCAGATTGCCTTCAGGTTTGTGTTCAGCTTTATCCCATCTTTCATATATCACTCATTATCTTCTACTGGCCAAGTCATAGTATTTTTTCATATTCATTCTCCTGTCTTTTTTTCCTTTTATTAGATAAAACTGAGCACTTATTATTAAGCGATCTTTCAAGCCTTTGATGCCATGCCTGGTTTCAGAGACACTAAATAACTATGTTTATACATTGACATGTAAAGTACCAAGATGAGCTTTATATGACAAAACTGACTTAGTGACTTACTAAATATTAGGACAATTCCTGTTATACTATACAAGCTGAGTGTTCTAAGTACATTAGATTTGCAAAAGCTAGTGAGCAAAAAAAAAAAAAAAAAAAAAGATTTACTTCAGTGCTTAAAGGGAAGGAAAAAAAAAAATCATTAAAAGTGCAGGCAATGAAGTATTTCCAAGAGGCAAGCCCAGGAATTTGCCTTTCCAGAAGAAAAGTTAGAAGGGATTTGGCACAGTCTATGCATGCATTTTGTAATCTTCAAAACTGATATACAAGAGAGACTGATTAGGGCTAGAAGAACGTAGCACTTCTGCATCCCAGATATCCAAAGGACAAAAGCCAGTTGATAAATGCTAATTAAAAAAAAAAACAAAAACAAAAACAAACCAAAACAAACCCACAACAACCAAACAAACACAAAAACCCTACAAACTAACTTGCTACCTGAAAAGCAAATATATATTTCCAATATAAAGATTAAAAAAATTAAGAAGGGCTGAAAGTGAAAGCATGAGGAAGTTGTTATAAACAGCACTGAACTTAAAACAGAATTCGAGAACTATACTAGTGAAGCTACACAAGTGCAAGTAATGTTATTTGGTATTAATTCTGCTTCCAAGGTATTTTAAAGACTAATTGCATAGATGTCTCAGGGCTTTTATATCATTGAAGCTAAAGTGGATCATTTTGTCACTTGAGTATTGTGTAGGAGGTTTAAAGTTTATCTCAGGTCAACAAATACTTGGACTAGCTGTATCATGTACGCATGGATGAAATCAGCTTCCATTGAAAAATGTTTCTTCAGCTCTCATGTGGATCTTAGTTCAGGGAACTAGTGTGCTCTCATGACTGCTCAATATTTTCTTAATATTTTGAGGATAGTCAGTTGAGATAGATGTTAAAAGAGTATGGTACAATAAAATGGTGGCTGTGGTTTTTTCTTTTTTTTTTTTCTTTAAACTTTCTCATCACTGCTCACTGCCTCTTCAAACTTTATGTTTAGTTAAACCTTTTCAAGCCTGTGGCAATATCTGAAGAGACTGTGTTAAAATTAATTACATCTTTGAAAACGTTTAGCTACAGTCCTGTTCTTATTGAGTTTTCTTGAGGGTGACGTCAATGGGAAGAGCAGCAGGTGCAGGTTTTCTGTCTGTCCTATCATATAACAGTACTCAGGACAGAGATGGATTCTGGTGTAGGCTTGCGAAAGACGCCTTCAAGGTGGAAAATGATAAAGAAACTTTTACTTTTGTAACTGATACCATTTTGTTGCAGAAAAAAAAAAAGTAATAAAGTGCCAGGAGCATGAAGGGCCTGCAGGGAGATGAGAGCTGTGTTAAAGCTACATATCACAAAAGTTTAAAGCATGAAAAAGTCTGCTCCATTTCAATATTTCCCATACTCCATGCAACAGAGAGAAGTATGAATGGAAATTAGGAAAGTTTACCAATTTCAGGCAATTTATGTGATATGGCACAAAGAGCATGCATGTGCCTCTGTTTATACATGCTAGAAACAGGAGCAAAGGAGAGTCTGTTGCAGAGGCCCCTGTTGACTCCACACATAGGGACTAGGATCATGAGGTAATAGAGGGACATTCAAGACATAACATCATGCCAAGTCATTGCTTTCTTTGAATGTCTTGTCCCAAGAGGAAGCCTTTATCAAAACCAATAAATATAACTCACAGAACTTGTCTTCTAAACTGACTGACCTCTTCTCACAGCTAGCATGGAGACCAAGGGACAAAGGAACTTCCACCATTTAAAAAAAGATTATAGGAATGGGTCAATAGCCTATGGCACAAGGTAGCACACAATAACAATTGTCTTAATGATGTTCATGTGTCATTCACTGAACAATATTCAGTTTCTAAAGTGGTGATTTAAGAAAGTTGTCAGTGTTTTTAGTGATGAACACCAAAGGTCAATCAGAAATGACTGCAAGAGTCCCTTTGATTTCATAGGGGTAAGAACTGCACTGAATTCAGACAGAAAAGACCATGAAACAGTAGAAGGGATTTCATGGGGAAAAGTTTGTGACAGTGTAACTAAAATCTTTATGCAAAGAGAATGAAGTAAAGGCTGAACTGGCTTTTGCCGACAGGCATTTCCAGATTTGGTTGCTTCACTCAGTTGGTTTAGCATTCTTTTAGCACAGTTTTGTGCTTTCAACATTGAGAGGAGAAAAGTTATTTCATGACGTAACTCACTAGAGACAGTGGAATTACTCCAGTATGGAATATGACTCACCTTCAAAAGCCTTTGATTATGTAGATTTTAAATATTCAACTATTAGATAAAATAACTATTTAATTATAATCCAAATCCTAGGCATGACTCTTCTGAACATTCTTGTAAAATGTATGAATGCTCAGGTAAAACAGAGCAAACAGTTCAGTGACCATCTCTAGATCCAGGATACATATCTGCGAGCTACAAATTAATTCTGGGCCCTGACATGCAAATAGGCAAGCAGACAAATTGTCATGGGTCTCTTTCACCTTTACTAACTTTGGCTTTGAAAAGCTTTTTGAAATAAAATGCACTGAAACTGCTTTGTTCTCTGGGACAGACTCAGTATTGAAAACCCAACATTTTTAAATGGAAAGAGAAGATTTATCAAAATATTCTAAAAATATCTGTATTTGAAGGCCATGTCTGGTCTGCAGTGTGTAATTTGAGCTCATCTTTTCTAAATGACAAAGACCTCCTTTAATATTTTAACATGTCTACGTATTATATGTTCTGAAGTTTAACAAAATGCCTAACAATAGGAAGGTTGCAATTATTTTATTTATTTAATTTTTAAACAGCTTTGATATGGAAATAGATTTGCCTCCAAAATGAACTGGCTGAACTTTGTAGAAACAATGTTCTCTCATCTTGGTATATTATGAATATGAAATTCCATGCAACATTAAATTTGGTATCATGAGAGACATAAAAATGAACCCCTCAAAGCTCCTTAAAAAAAAGCCAACCTCAGAACTCTGGAGATTGTCCGTAAACAAATAAAATAAATCCTGCAATTTAGAAAAAAAAAAAAAAAAAATTCCAAAACCTCTGGTAACACTTGTGTCTACTGGCAATGTCAATTTACTCTGGTAGAACTGCTTTGCCATTTTATCTTAGTGTGCCTGTCAGGAACTTTGGTTATAATGTAAACCAAAATGAAACAAACCAGGAACAAACCAAGAAAAACAGTCTAAGCAACTCTTGATTCTTGTTATTAAATGTAGCATTTAACCTGATACAATTGAACTTTATGAGATGACCTGTTGTTAAAAGAAGACATAATTTTTACTACTCTTGCTTAAAAAGGTTCAGGAAGACCCAGTTGTTTTCAGGCACTTATTATCAATGAAATTATTTTCAGGAAAGGAAGCTATGTTTTCTGTGTCTTACAAATCTTGCAGTAATTTAGTTGTTAGAAAAAACTATTGCATTGACATAAAGTGGAGAGGATAATATCTATCTTTCAAATTTCTTAGTTTAATTGTCTTACTGCAACTGACTATGACACAGAATGTAAGAAAGATTAATGATGAGAGAAAACCAAAGTCAGCAGCCTCAGGCAAGACAGTTTCTCAGAACTGTCTTTATAATCTCAGAAGAGATATGATTAACCTTAAATGAATTTGAATTTTTTTACCTTTTTCTTTTTTGTTTTTTTTTTTTGAGACAGCACTAGAAGACTTGTTTTTCAAGTCCTTCTGTATTCTGAAGAAAATTTCCAGCTTTCCTTTTGAATGGATTTTAAATAAATTCAAACAGTATATCACTCAAGCTTATTATGTAGTGTCAAGAATTTGCTAACATTGATCAGTTTTTAACTGTGATTGAAGGTATTCCTATCCTATCTGCCCTACGTTTCTTCAGAAGATTCAGCTCTGTACTAACACAAACAAAAGGGGTTCTAAGATGTGACAACAGCCGTAGTGAAGTATTGCTTGCTCCCATCTCTAGAGGTCCCAAGGACATGCACAGTCTGTCCCCACATGCTTTTCTTCACATCACAGATCTGCAGTTCCTCTTCCCTGAGAGGTTTTGCCTGGTCCTTGGCTTCTTCTTCTCCTCGTCACACATTATAAATATAAAATATAATTCTTTTGTTTCATCAGAGAGATATTAGGACATTGACAACTCATTAGTTTCTCCTCTTCAAGTCTGCTCTGCAGGCAGCCACCCTGGCTCCTGAGAAAGCAGTAGGATGCTCTGACAAGATGAGTGGCAGGCTAGATAAACTGATGGAGCAATGGCTTCTGATGTACACTTCCAGCTGCTTCATTGGAAAACTACTGGTTCTGTCTCAGTTCCCTCCTGCCCCTACATTCAACTACAGGATATGACTGTGCCCTAATTCTCTTCCTCATAAATTTTCCTAATTTTTAACAAAGTCTTTCAGTATTGTGCATGTACCTTCAGAGGGAAGAGATTCCATTATCAATATTCATGCCAGCTGCACGCATTTGAGTTCCCAGCAGTGAAAACACTGCTGCCTCTGATTATATACAGAAGTAAAGTATATAAATGAATCTTTGCATCTGGGTTGCTGCATATTCTACATCTGAAGTTGTCTCAGAGAACAGATAAAATAATGCTCAGGCACTGCAAAACAGAGCACCCTCAACTTTTCTGATTACTTGCCAAGAAATTCACTTAAGTAATTATTTTATTATAGTTTCTTTTGAACAGAAGATCTGAAAAATTCATATCAAGAACTTGAAAATTCTGACAGGTTGTGCAAATATTCTGCCAAACTTTATCCCTAAGCCCAGGAAACAAAATGATTAAGAGAAAAAAAGGAAAAAAAAGAAAAAGGAGAATAACATACCTCCTCTTTCTTTAAATTTTGTTTCCAATAACCTTGTTCCACATTGGCCAAATGAAAAACTGTATAATAAGTAACATATAAAATACTTCAAAAAGCTGGAATCATATCAATCTCCATTAGTATAATTAGTATATACTTCTTCAAAGTCTAACTGTGAGGGCAGTTTTCAAAATGATACCTGGTAATTTGGTGCATGGTACTTTACTTAAAGTAGGTGCTGGAATTAGAAAAAAAAGCTTAAAAAGTACAAAATTGAAATATTGCCTTACATTCAGCAATACTCATATTCAGAAAGTTCTCAGAGTTTCAAGATAAAAAAAAAGAAATAATTTTCTCTACAAAGATATAGCAAAAGCTGGGCTTTCTAGATTTTAGCTGCACATGAAAGTTCTCCTTTGTAATACAATGTACAAAGGCAAGAATAAAAGATGCAGAATGGCCAGATCAAGGAATTCAGAAGTTTTAGCCTATTCCCTGATCTGCTGAGGAAATTCCCTTTTTAATCATATCTGCATGTAGGCTATGAAAAGTTAGATATTTATTATACACTGTGTGTTTAGTCTCCTTCTATAACCCACAGAAGAAAGACACATTTCAGTGATTTATTCCATCTGGAGACAGGTCTGAAGACAATTGGTCTAATGTGCGCGTACAACTCTAAAAAACTTGTGGAAGCACTACGTATATGGTACATGTTTAAATAGACGGAGAACTAAAAGATTGTTGCAAGTTATAGAACATTTTTTCTTTTAGTTTGAGGATTTTTTTTATGCCTTTCCATGACTGGCTTTGCACCGAGTGTGCTCATTCTGGCCTGGCTGAGCAGAGGCCAGCAGAACTAGAAACAGGTACCTGGAGCAGCGGGCTCCAGGCTCCCAGGTTTCTGCTGTGGCAGAAGCATTCTGCTCCTGGGTAGTGGTGGCTTGTAGGACAGTTAGGTACATTTATTTCACACAGACTATTAAGTTATCTCAGATCTTGTGGAGAATGGACTAGGTATTAAGAGATTACAAAGGGAAAACAGAGTTTAAACCTTTAAGTGGAGTGGGCAGGGAGCAGAGGACTAGTCATAAAGATGTAATTAGAAATCCTGGAGAAAGGAGAAACTTTAGAACAAGTAATAGTGTATAAGCACTTAAAAGAGAACAAAGTAGCACGCAACATTTAGTCTGTTTGTCTACAACTGAATGTCTGAATTCTTTTTGCATTGGAATAGACAGTCTTATATGGGAGGAAGAGCCTTAGGTGTCTTACACTGACTTTCTTATGGCTTTTGACATTGACTCTTGTGACAATGTCATACATGTCACAGACAATGTGAGAGATGTGTTCCAGATGAAATGACTTTAGATCGAATAGATGGAAATCCAAAATCTGCTATCACAGCCATTCACAGTTGAAATGGTGTGTCCCCATGGATGATGGTCTGTTTTTTATCAGATGCATGTGACTGGGGCAGCATAAAGGCAGGCTTACAATTATCTTTAAAAAATAAAGCAATTTCTTGATAAATAAAATAGGATTGGATTCAATAAGGACAAGTACAAGATACTGAACCTGGGAGGACATAATTAATTGTAAGACCCTAGACAGAGGATAAGTTGTCATGTGTCTGTTACATTATATATTATAGTTTAGCACAAGATAAATATGAGTTGACAATATCATACTATTTCTGGAAAAAAATAAGCATCATAGTTGGATGGATAAACAAGAGTGTAAGCTACAAGACATGGAAAGTTATTCTCTTTCCATATCCAGTACACCTTAGGGCCTCAGCCATGTGTAGATTTGATAGGAGAGAGTATAGAGAAGAGACTGATCAAAACTCTGGAAAAAAAATGACCTATGAGAAAAGACTGAAAGACTTATTTGCTTATTTGCTTTTAAGTCTAATAGAGATAAGACAGACAGGGTACAGTATCAGTCTTCAATTGCATGAAAGGTTGTTGCTAAAGGGAAGGAATAATCTATTTTGACTTTCATATGCAAAAAAATAATGAGCTTATTCTGAAACAGAGAAGACTCAGGTCAAACATTAGCTGAACTTTCTAACTGCAAGGATAGCAAAGCAGAGGAACAGACCTGCTGGGGATATTATGGCCTTTTCATTGTTGGAAGCACTGAAAACCAGGTTAGACTGAACATCTGTTCAGCACCACTGCTTCTGCAGGGGCAGGAGATAGACCGGCTGTTCTGTGCAGTACTTTTCTTGCCCTATATTTCTGAAAGCATTTGTTCTGTTTATTACAGGGATATACTAGTAGTATTGAGAATGAATAATAGATTGGTCCTTGTCAATCAGTCAGTGGGAGATCTATATGTTTTCTACTTTGTCAACATAAGAGGAATCTCAATTCAATACATATAGCTTAAAAATAAAAATAAAAGTTAAGCTGAAAATGTTCCTTAAAATTCACATGAAGGAATATTTTTCATGATACTTAATGGAATACATATTCACACAGTTCCTGTGTTGATTCAGATTAGATCAAACTGAAATAAATGAGTAAAAGGGAAAACTGAATATCACAGTTAAGAGCAATAATGAATTGTGGCAAGCACTGTGGCAGATACTACAATCTAAATTAAGAACTCAGTAAAAAAAAAAAAAAAAGAAAAAGAAAAAAATCTTCTACTTTACACTTCGCACTACAGTGTGATGCTTACTTGAAGCTCCCCATTAAAGTCAAAGCAACTTGAGACTGAAAGGAGCAGTGATGGACAGAAACCTTAATAATAGAGCAAAAGCAACAGACATAAAAAGGGCTTTACACATATGCAGTTCTGCATTTTCTTTTCTAAATTTATACCTGCCTTGTAAAATACAATAGAAATGCAATTTATCCCTTGGTTATAGACAGGCTGTAGAAATAAAGCCCTGGTTTGCTCTTTCATTGGCCTTAAGTGATAAGCATCTACTAACATAATAATTTTGTTTCTAAGCACGTCACTGCTGATATTTCTAAGCACATCGCTATTGTTATTTTTATTCTGAAAGTTTCACTCTTCTTGAGGAATATCACTTTGACTTATTAGAAATCTCAAGTCTTAGAGAAGCTTGGGAATACTACAGGTAGTCTTCACTGAGGTCAACAGAAAACTAATTAAGTAGTCCTTTGTTTAGTGTATCAGAAACAAAAGAAGTCACCGTGAAGACCAGCAGGATAAAAACTGTAGTAAGAACTTAGACAAATATGAGGGTTTTTTCTTGCCTGCAGGAGTACTTCCTGGGCAATATTCCTTGGAGCCTTTAATCTGAACTATCAAGAAAAAAAAAAAACCTAAACAAAAGTCCAGTAGCAGGACTGACAGAAGGAGGAAGGATTTGAAGAAATGACAGAATATATTTCCCCATTCCTCCAGAATTCTGATGTGGCAGGGAGTTGGAACATCCCCTAGCATTTAATTCGAGAATGCAAATCCATGGAAGATACTTAGCTAAAATGTCTTTTTTTAAATTATATTAAAGTGCATTAAATACAAGTACTATAAAAATAAGGAGAGTGAAGGACATACTCCTGAGGTCTATTTTCTGTTAAATGCAACAATTCTATTTTTCCTTCTTGTCTCAGTTAATGCCACTGAGCTAAGAATTGCTAAGAACTGCTCATAAAGTTAACATTTCCAGTTAGCCATATTTCACCAGCCTGTTACTGCTGCTGTGAAAGCATATGAAAACTGTGATGATACTTCTGACTGGAAAGGACTTTGTAACTGCCTCTAGCAAGAACAGAAACTGTGTGAACAGCTCAGACAAAACCTGTGCTCAAGTGTGTCAAAAATAGGCAAATTAATTTATTTTTTTTTTTAGCTAAGACAGGACAACATTGGTAGGACATGATGACTGGGAGGCTGTGGGGCTTTATCTCTCTTTTGAAACCCAGTACAGGGCTGGCAGGAGCAATGAGTAAATATGTTAGATTTATGATCTTGTACTATAATGGATGAAATAATGTGCGCAGCAATTTAGGGGGCCACATGGTAAATCAAGCCATAGAAATTTTCAAAGTTAAAAAGAAATTATTTGGGGAGGGATCATCTTGGTAATCAGTTTAACATCAGTGCTCAGACCACAGCCTAAAAGCTGCAGGAGAAAGACTGGAGACAGTGAATGACAGTACCATGACAAGAATAAGCATTCGTGTAAGGAGGGCTGGCTTTAATTCAAACTGGACCCCAGAGAAAACCAAACACTGAATAGCTCTCTAATTTACACCTAGTGTACTATGGAAGTTAACAGAGAGTAAAAATCCTTCTGATTGTCTTCAATGACACTTGTTTCTCTCTGTCTCCTATACATGGGACTCAGATGCTTTGAAAAGACACATTTGAATCAGAAGTTGTGAATATTACAATATATTCATAATAAGACAACCTGGGATTGTCCTAGAAATGTCAGTGCATGGATTAGAAAAAAAGGAAGCTCTCCTGGTTTTGCTGGGACAGAATCATAGACCAGTCATGGTTTGCAGGTCGTTAGCAGTTTTGAGTCAGCCAGGAGCTTAAGAGGGGATGGGCAAAAGCCAGGGCAGCTGACTGAGAATGGCTCACAAGTGGAATTCCAGACCACTAACCTCAAGCTCATTATAAAGGGGGATGTTTTGCCGTATTTGGATCTCTCTTTTTCCCAATCCCCCTTCTCAGCTGGGGAGGTGTCATTGTGTGATGGAGCAACTGCTACAGTTTAGCCCTGGACATGAGCTAAACATAGACAAAAAAATAGTATGATTTCCAGTTTCCTCATCTGGCCCCCAAACTGTCTTCTGAAGTCTTCAAAAAATGAAAAATATGTTCAACTGTGACAGACATTATCTATTTTATATGATGCTACATTCTTTCATAGGCTATGGTTGGACAGCCAATAGAAAGCCCTTGTTTACCTTCTCCTGATGGCTGCAGCATCCCTCTGGTGAAGTGTGTGGAGGAAGGGAGGGCTGATCCTCCCCAGAGGAGTGCAGAAATGCACTCTGTGAGAGGGGCCTCCAGCACTGGGCCAGAGGAGAAGGGACAAATAGAATGAGTGCAGCAAACAGAGCTGATGGTGCAGGTTGGTATGCCTTTCAGAGAGCAGGCACCCAGCCAGGCTCCATGGAAAGAGAAGCTATTCCTAGTGATCAAGAAGGGATTGCATGCAATTTGTTGCAGTGCAGAAGTCAGCTGAAATGTTCCTGGGCTGGGAGTAAGGTGGGAAGAAAGGACTCCTGTTACCTGTAAGGACATAGGGGCTGGGGGGTAATAAGTGGACAAACACCATTTATTTTATCCCAGTCATTTTCACATTTTTCTACTTTCAAGTATTGTCTGCTCTAACTTCTGTTCAGAGAAAGCTGGCTTTAGAATGTGAAGGCCCTTGACAGCATTTCTGAGTTGCCATTAAAGGTGCAGCACAAGTCATGAGGAACATAGCAAAAAGTCTCATTGATTCAAGAGCCAGAATTTTACCTCATTTCCAGCAGATTTTGGTATAACATTCTTATGAAAAATTGCTTAAAGAGTTACAAGACTATGGTTATTTAGGTAAAACAACTGGTTTGCAACAGTAAATTTCTCTACATGGAAGTGTAGAGCAAAAGAAACAGGGTCTTTGAAAAAAAATACTGTAGTCAGTGTCCCTAAATTTCAAAGCTCTGTTCTTAATCTTAAACCATGTGTTTTTTTCAGGATTTGTGATTTATATATATTCTTGATCTCATGTTTTGTGTCTACTGTAACTATGCTCAGTGTAAACAAAGATTTTGTTGTCATTTATTTGGTATATTCACTATGGAAGTTCTGGGATGGTCTGCTCAACCTAGATGGTACAGACTGAAAAATAATTTATTGCTAGCTTGGTCACCACACGCAGAAAATAATATTCCTAGATAAGTGTTTAACAGAATAAAGTATGGTATGGATTAACATCTCTAACAACATAAGCTCTTAAACATAGTGTCTAGAGGTTGGGTTTGAAGAGAATGTAAATAAGTGGAGACTTTGGAAGTCTCTTAAGGTAATCTGGTCCCGTGTATTTATACACAAGACTGTTCATATATAAGAGTTCTTCAAACTCTCAAACATTTGTGAAAGGGAAATGATACTTCAGAAGTTTTGAGATAAGAATTTCAAAGGCATTGAAAACACTTTACCACACCATACAGTTATAAACTTCTCATGTAACAAGCACTTGCAATTTTCTTGCATAAGCATTAAGTGCCAAATTGAGAAAGACTCATTTAAGGACCTGACCAAAACTAACCATCTGAATCCTACAAACACCAGGAAGAGGCCATAAGCAAAGCAGAAGCAAAGTCTGTATTACATTCTGCTGCAACTAAAGCAAGTATGCCAAAAGCTGCGAGGCAACCAAAAGAAAGAAGAGAAAGCCTTTCCATTTAGAAAAGTCAGTGCCAGCAGAGCCCAAAGAGCACACAGAAATTCAGGCTATCCAGCAATGAGAGAACATAATTAACCATATTTCTTCCAGAATAAATCACCCTAAGGCAGAAAGGTTCATGTGATGACATAAGTCTCTCACAGCCAGTGTCAAGGTTTACTGTCAATATTAATTTTAATTTAGTGCTTAAGTAACTTTACATTTTTTTTACCCCTGGCTAATATGTGAACAGTTGGGTATCTCTGAAGAACACAGAAAAATGATAAGAGTTAAAACAGGGATTTATTATCATTTAAGTCAAAGTTATTTCTAGTATCTTTTATCAATAGTAACAATAAAATATCAATATTTATTAATGGAATTAATATTCTTAACTTACTAGTAAAAATAAGCCCATCATTTTATGAATATTTGCCTTCTGCCTGGTACAAACAATTACACAAGGGTTCTACTAGGTTGTGGTAGAACTATAGAGACTTGGAAATGATTCTAAGCAAATTGAGGTGTGAAATGAAAAGTGAGAATCCCAAGGAAATGTAAACAGATATTTAAATCTCTCTTATAAGCTTGAGGAGCTTACATAGCATAGTAATAAAATAAAGAAATAAAAAAATTGAGGCAATGATAGGAACAATTGGATATTACTTGGCAGGATATAAACCCCCTAGAAGGGAAAAGAGCATGCAATAGAGCTTTTTTCTAGGTGGAGTGGGTGGGAATATATTCTTCTCCTTCAGGTATCTTACTCCCTGCAGTAGGCTATGAATTTAAAACAACTGTTGCTCTGATCAAGCAGAACAACTCATAGGTCCAGAAGCAACACTCCATAGATTCACCAGGAAATACCATAAAGTTTATCACTCTTGCAAAGCAAAAATGAAATCTGTCCTTTTGCCCCCTGCTGATGTTTCTTGTGTCATGAACCTGCACTGTGAACAGGCTGTGTCCTTCTGGGAAATATCTTCAAGGGAGCACCGAAAGCAAGTGTGGCAGCCACAACTGGAATTGCTGAAGAAAACACAGCTATGCTGACAATAAAAGCAATAATGCATTTTCATTTTAGTAATGCTACTGCAGAAGCTTACAAGGGTGCAACACTTTCTGAGAAATGTATTAGAAAACTGAACCAGTCCTGACATCTTGTCACAAAAGGGGAAAGTATGCAGTACCTGTCAGATGGCATGGTAAATTAAATCATCCATTAACTTCTGACCGATCCACCACTTGACAGGGTTCTGGCAAGCAAACACTCAAATGTTGGATAACAAAGAAAAGAAAAGAGGTGAGAAGTAGTCCTTTGATGTGCAAGGTATTTTTGCTACCAAATTCTAATAAAGCCTCTGACAATTTAAATTACTCCAGGTGATTTTGGTTTAAATCAAGAGTTCTCAAAGTAAATGCATATAAAGCACTAATCCATCAGAATCAGGTTAGAGGGGATAAAATCCTACAACTGCAATTTAAAATTACTAATTAGCTACTCAATAGAACTATTGCAGCTGTTCTTTTTGCTAACCATTAAACTATAAAGATATGAAGACAATGAAAGGAGAATGACCTTCTATATGTCAGAGAATATTGCTGAAGGCATCTGCAGCTAATGGGCCTGGGCTTGCTCGTGCAGAAAGAGTAAATAGGTTTATTAGCTTACTCAGCTGGAAAATGCTTAGCAGCTACTGGTCATCTGATAACAAATTTAATTCATAGTTCATTTAGCTACAAAGGGAACTGATTTTTTTTTTTTATCCTGTTATTCAAATGTCCTGAAACATAATCTGTACCCAGAGGGGGTAGGACAGACTCATGAACCCTAGAACAAGATGTTTTCTACTTATTCTGTCCTCGTACAACTGCATCTGAGTTTCTTACAATTTAAGAATTGATTCCCCAGAAGAAACATTAGTTCCTGTAACTAGAGATAACAAATGCAATAATTGAAAGCTTCTTGAAATCCATATCAGCCTTGTTGCAGCTACATGGGTTAAATAATTACAAGATGTGTTTTAAAAAATATTTTTTATAAAAGGTGCATTTTGTAAACTTAAAACAACACGGCTACGGGTTTTGTTCTCAAAAAACATCTTGGATTTTATTTGGATCGGATTTTTTTTTGGTGTTGAAACCATCTGTATATGAACTGTCTTGTACTGTATGTGAAATTGAGAAAGGGTCCTATCCGTAAATATTTGCCTGCAGCTGCCTCAGTGAACCCTTCCCTGTCCCTGATCATTTGGGAGTTTTTCACACTCACTGAGGAAAGAACTATAGCTAACAGTGGAAGGAAGGGAAAATGAACATTTAGGACAAGGTAGAAAACACTCTTTCCTTCCTCAGAAATTGGTCAGGAAATCAGCATTGCAAGTTCACCAGTGTTATTTTGTTCCTTAGAAACCTAGTCAATGGCAAAGACTACAGCAAATGGAAAAGCTCTCAGTAACACACATCAGATATTACCACACTATTCAGGTGCTAGAACAGGGAAGTAATCAATATCTATATGTATGATAGCAGAATCCAGCACGTATTTTTCATGGGAAGAAGGAAGGGAGAGAAAGAGTAAAGAAGATGCTACCCTTATTGAAGCAATGACTTTTTTTCTTTCTTTTCTCAGAGGTTTTTTTCAGGCATGCATTTTTAAGCCAGATACAATTTCCTTCTATCCAGAGGAATTGTAAACATTTATATTTTGTTCCAGCAATTGGTTTGTCTATTACTATTTATATCTTGTTAATAATAATTCATATATCTCTATATATCTTGTCAATATTTGCCTTATATATCTTGTCAATAATGATTCGCAGAACATGTAGAAAAAAATACTTTTGTTAAAATTCTGTAATATTTACAAAATACATTAGTTAATTCTATGCCCCAAATTATCATTAGAATTTGTAGTACTAAATTGAATGGTTGTTCTCATGCCTGTGAAACCCATCAGAAAATTTCCTGTTCTTAAAAACACAGAAATTAAATTAAGTTTCTTGAAAGACTGCTGTCACTTATGACAAGCATTTTACGATAGATTTATGTTGTATTTATCATAACTTTAAAACAATTGAGGGAAAGTCCTTCAATTTTCTTTGCAAAACTATGTGAAAAAAATATCACTGATAAATTAAACTGAGAGGTTTGGTTAAAATCCCTGCTCAGCGTATCTACGGTGTTGAAACATGATGTAATACAAAAGACAGTATTCATTTGGCATCCTGTTCGTCACAGCTTGATCTTCAAACAGGGAAAACCAGGAGCTCTGGCATTTTCCTGTTTAGCTCAGAATAAATCTAACGTTAATTTGACATTGTGAGCACTTTAGGCAGGTCATGAGGGTGTGAACCTGACTACTGCAGCCATATTTCCCTTGGTTAAGTCAGTTTACTCACATATCATGGTCACCTCAGATACTCTTTTCGCTCAAGAACTGGCATAATACTGTTCTATAGCAGTGCTCTTTTTGCACATTAAATGTGTGCATGGATTTTTTCTTTATAGACTGTTGCTGTAGTAATTCATCAGAAGAAATTAAATGTTCAGACTACAGAAGTGTCTTTTATATGCTTTTAGAGATGTCTTGTGGCTCAGGGATGTTTGCATGCAGACTGCCAGGTTTAAACGCCCACATGAAAAACACAGTTTATATGTGAATCACACACTGCAGTAGAAAAAGCTCATCAGATTTCTAAAAGGGATTGTATTTTTGTAGAAGTAAAGATGCATTAGTCTTAAAATAACATCAGAGGACAGTAATAAATATATCCTATTTACACACATTGCTCCAGCTACACCCAGGCCGAAGTCGATCAATGCTCTTGTGCTTGTTTTTCCTATTAAATAGCTCTAAGTGAATAGATTCTCATCTGAGAGAACTATAGCTAAGATGAAAGAGCAGATTGTGAGATGTCAATACACCTCAGGTTAGTTGAATCAGGACTGTTGTGCTTATTATAATAATATCTTTCTGCCAGGTGAGAAGTAAAACTCTTTGTACCCAGTGATGTGCATGTGCAGAGTAAGAAAAAAACACCCTTAAAACAAGCATTACTCTTTATAAAACATCAGAGGGAAAACATTAGAAAAATCAGGAAGAATTAGCAATGAGTTAGAACTTTTCATTATCTAGTGGAAACCTTGTCTCTTACAACTTCTGCTAGGTAACAAAAAGTTAAGTGTAAAATGGGTACGAGCTTACAGAGGAGAGATGAATGATACAGGAATTCAGACAGTGAAGAGGTGAGACAAGAAAAGAGGAGAAACTTCTCTGAACATAAAAAGAAGAACAAGCCAGCCACAGAAAGAAGGAAGGTCATGTCATATTCTGTTTATTTTCTCCTGGGGGAAAAAAAAAAAAAAATCTCTGAAAAGAGACAGATGGAAGCTTTGAGATGTAACTCAATAGAATAGAGGTTGCTGTCATGGTGGGCATGGCATTCACTTGTGCTGAAGTTGCAGGGCTACTGCATTCACATGCATTTGATCATAAAAGTTATAGAGCAATAAAATCTTTTTCTTGATGCACCCTGCTCTTTTATTGTACCTAGAAATGTGTTTGTGTAAGATACTGTTTTCTGTTTTGTTGCCTTTTGGTTTATATATCCTAGAATTTTTATTTTTGGTGGGTTTTTTTTAAGCCTAAAATGAAGTTGATGTGGGAGTTTCACATCCTGTAAACAAGATAAACATGTGATGGTCCTTTTTAACTCCTCCACATGTTCCTTAAATATACAGGATGAAGAAGAATTAGGTAAACAAAACAGCTGAGTGACTACGCTAGGAAAGCTACTACCAGTGACAATTCGGTTTTCTGGAATTTTTAATAGATGGTAGTGAAAGATAAAACCTAAAAATATTCTGTGTAGCTGGCTTGTTTTAATTCACTCTCTCCCCAGTTTGAAAGCATTAATGTTTCATTCTGCTATGAGTATGCATTCGTGGGACTCAAAGAATTTAATCTTACTGTGATGCTAAACACGGAGGAGCAATGATAGCTACTAACTAAATGTTTTGCAATATATTATTAATCAGAGGACTGTATTGTTGAAAAAAAAAAAGAAAAACGTGTTTGCTAAAAAACAAGTGGAAAACAAAACCTCAGGCAGTTTAGCTGCAGCTAAATACAATGAACTGTATGATTCTGAAAAATTTCATCTCTTGTTAAAACACTGAAGTTGAAAAGAAAATCAAGATATTTGAGCTTTGGCACTGTGTATTTATTAAGAAATAGGCTGATTTTTTCTTAAGTGTTTCACGTGACAACATTTTCCTTGTAGCAAGATAATTTCCTACCCCCATCAAAATCTCTGAAATCCAATGCATTTCATACCAAGCTGCTGATAAGTTATAAAGTCACCGTTCAAAAAAAAAAAAAAAAAAGACCATAAAAACTAGAAGTAGGCAACAAAATCTTAGGCATTTAAATAACAGTGTGTGGGTTTTTTAGTTCATGAGAACATTTTTTTGCTGGGGTAAGAAAACTGGGACTCAGTCAGCTGGGACTGAATATTTTAAATGGCATCACACAAAGCCTTCAAAATGCTAAAAACCCAACTAAAACCCAAGTTGCACTTTTCTCCTGAGGATTAAGAAGTTATGAAAATAAAACCAAGTAATAATACCATAAAGTCAGAAACTTCCAGAATATAATAGCCATTCACAATTGGCTAGAGAAATGAACACTGGAAATTGCAAAACAGCATACTGGGTTCTTATCAATTATTTGAACATTATTCTTGACTATTGTCACAAGTTCAGTCCTGCCAATATATTCCACCAGTTTTTGTCAGACTGAAAAAATGTTAAAGGAAACCTCCTATTATTTACGAATGTCTCGTGTCAAAGCAGTAGAAAGTACAGGGAATCAGTAATGCCTCATGTAACAGACCTCTTCAAAGATGAACACTGAAAATTTACTAGTGACAGAGTTATCATTTAAAAATCTGGGTATGGTTTCCAGTATATACTAATGTTACTCTGCCATACCCTGTAAAAGCAGCCTCCTGTCACGGTTTAGGGTTAAGGTGGCTCCTTAGACCTAACAGATGCTCTCTGTTAACCCCCCTCCCTCCCCACAGGGGAAGAGAAAAGGAATAAGGGAGAGGGACTTAGTGATTAGAAAAAGGAAACTAGAACAGCTTTAATGATGATAATAATAATAATAATATAGAATATATACAAATATATACAAAACCGGTATCGAACCCAACCCCTCTGATGATAATTACATCACTGTCACCACTGATGTTGTAGAGCAGGCACTGGGGGTCCCAGACTGAGCCCCGCAGCAGACAGGAGCTGTGTTCAGGAGCTGGATTCTGCTACTGGATTCAGAAACACGGGATTGAAGGCAGAATGGACGGAGGACTCCTTGGATGTTCAGAGGAAGCAGTCCAAGAGGGGAGAAGATCCTGGGTAGAAGCCCCATTGACCCTTCGGATCCCTCTGCTTTTATACCAAATATGATGTCTATGGGATGGAATACCTCATTGGTCAGTTTGGGGTCACCTGCCCTATCTGCTCCTCCCTAGGTGCAGTCTTTCACTTTCTGCACCCCCTGTGTGGTACACAAGATCCAGCAGTGGCCTTGGTCTGCACCCCAATCCTTGGTAGTAACTCTAACCATGGGGTGTTACCACTGCCAGCAGCAGACACTGTCTGTGAAAACAGGCTGCTAACTTCAGACAGTGCAGTTAGTTAGAAGAACTGAACTGAAAAGTAAAATCGCTGAACAGAATTAGTTCTGTTTTCACTCAAACCGGGACATCTCCTTACAGCCGAAAAGAGTTTGTTAGCTGAACAACACTTGGAGCAAGAATATCCAAAAAAATGTGAAAACGTGAAGGTTTTGAAAGTCTATATGGTATCTTATACATTCATCTCTATAAAATATAATCCTCTGAATGTAATACATATAGTGTTGATATAGTAACAGTTGTTACTATAATGACCAAAGAAACATTTTCACACTTTTAAGGACCCAATAAAACCTGCTATACCTCCACCTGTAACTGTTGATGCATGCTCCACATTATCCCTTGGATTATTGATAGGAATATTGAGGTCTATCACCAATTTTAGATGTAGAAAATCGGAATGATTTCATGTGATAATCAAAGGTAATGCCCTGTTTGTGGTGTGAAAACACTTCTTCAGAATGATGAAAGTCTGGATAGATAAGTCTTATGAGTAACACAAGATTAGGAAATCGTCAGGAAAAAGTATCAATCAGTATTTGGAGGCTGTTGTTGGTACTTCCTCTGCATTGCAAATTAATGGTAGCTCTGTTATAAATGTTCTGGTTTCTGCCAGAGATGGAGAAAGGAACAAAAATGCATTTTTACAATAGAACTATACCTACTGGGGGTCCCTGCCTGATTGAGCAATCACAGGTTTATAGCAGGTGGCTTTGAGAGTTAAAGCACAATATAATGAAAAAGCCTTAAAAGACAAGCATGGTATGTTATTACAGAGTCTGAGGGTATGAACACAAACCACAAAAGGTCAATTAATGGTCATCAAAGGGATACAACTGTGAGCACTGGATTAAACACATTTTAGGTTATAACAGAGGACAAGGAACATACATTAAACATATAAACAACCTAAATATACTGAAAATACAATGGAGGTAACAAGAAGGGCTGAGAACAACAGCCTATACAAAAATGGGAGCAGGGGAAGAAGACAGAGGAAGAATGGATCCATCTGTGCCCGTCTTGGTTTGGGTTGCTGCACCCAAACAGTGCCCAAGGGTCTTCCCTCTCCCTTGGCAGAGAAGACAGCACTGCAATTCATCACATTTCACTACTCCAACTCAGCAATTGTACATAAAGTGTTATCTTTTGTTGTGTAGCTGGGTTAAGCAAATAAGAATTTGGCAGAACAGCATATGTCTCTGAGTGTTTTCTGCTCCAATTTTCCCACATGACAAAGTGATTGATACTGTGGCACCGAGACGCAGTAAAGTGAGATGCAACAGGTGAATAATGATACTGTGTTACTTGTGGAGTCTATTTATACGTGACCTTCCTACCACTCTAAATAGTGACATCTGCATCATAATTATTAAATCATACCTGAGTGACACCTACATCCTCAGTGAAAACACATGGAGATGTTAGTAACTGCAAATGAAGATTAGGACAATACATGAGCCATGCAACTTCTTTTTTAAAGCTTCTTAGAAATCACATCAATAGCTAGAAGGGGATTATTGCGCCCTGCAAGTAACAAAACCAATTTTTTTTTTGTTTGTTTGTTTGTTTGTTTGTTTGTTTGTTTTTTGTTTTTTGTCCACTGTGAATTTTGCAACTGAGCCTTCCTGGACTATTCACAATGCTTGTCTTTTGGTACTCAGACTCCCTAAACTGTTCAACAGAAACAAAAGGTACCTGAATTAGACTCCTACTGCTAGCCTTGGGAAGACCATCACTATTTCTTGATGATACCTGAACCATAGCTTAACTAGCTGTCCAATTTAGGCACTTAAAAGTGTAATATTAGGTCCTAGGAATCCTTCTGTATGTTTTCAGGCTACAGTTATTATTACTTCAATGTGTACAACACAGTAGCATTTGTTGTAGTATATCAGCAGTATTCTTTAATGCCAACCTGTACTGTCAAATAGCTATGGGTCATTTCCCTCGTTACTGAAAACACTCTCAAAACATGAGTAGAAAATCAAAAGCAAGTTTAACAAGGAGATTTCTCCCACAACCTTTAAAAAAGAAATGGGTCGAGTCACAACACCAAAGATGGCATTTTAGTATGTATTTATACCTGAAATGGTAAATCTACCTACAGCATGTCAGCAAACAAGAGGCTGCAATTCAGCTCTCATTCAATTATAATGTACTGTTTCAGGGTCATTTTTTGTTACCTGAGCAAATGAGGTTTTCTGTCTCATCTAGCTGAGCACTGAGCAGAGATATATGGGAGAAAAAAAATCCCTACCAAGCAAACAGAATGTAGGAAGATTTTTAAGGATCTAAGTTTTACAGGTCTTCTTTCACAAGTTTTTAATCCTAATTTACATAGAAAACTTTTCAGGAATTACTAAGAAAATAATTCCTACTTACTAGTAAAAACTTGTATTGAAATCTTGTTTTGTAAAAAGATGGGTATCTGAACAATGAAGAATGTCATGTTGAAAAGTGGTACAAATAACTGGGCCAGATGCTGTTATTAACATTGACTTTCAAATTATTATGAGCATAGGCATTTTATTTTCAGTAAGCATATTTCATTGGTACTGGCCAGCAAAACACATGTGATTAATCTGATCATATAAAAATAAATATTGTCACACTCCACTTTTAAAACAGGATAGTACAGTTCCTCTAAGATACTGTTATCAGGCATCAGTAGCATGACTCCTTTTCCACTTATATTTATCTCTCTGAGAAACGCCTGTTGTGGCAAGTAAAAGAAATGACCCTCTGTGTTGGGTTTGTGTGTGGTGGGGTTTTGGTAGGTGGATGAAGGGCTACAGGAGTGGCTCCTGTAAGAAACATCTAGAAGCTCCTGCATCTCCAAGCTGGACCCATCTCTGGCCAAAGCCAAGTCAATCAGTGAATCAATTATCTGTGATAACTTGTTTAAGAGGGGAAAAACTTGCAGCAGAGAGGGGTGTGGGGTGTGAGAGAAATAGTCATGTGGACACCCATATCAGTGAGGAAGGAGCAGGGAAGGCACTCCAGAGCAGCCATTCTGCTGTGGTCCATGGTGAGATGGCAGGATACTCTCTGCAGCCTATGGAGGTTAATGTTGGAGCAGAATCCTGTCTGCAGCCTGTGGAGGATCTCACACTGGCAGAGCAGGTGGCTGTGCCTGAAGAAGGCTGTGACTCTGAGGGAAACTCCCATAATCCAAGAGGAAATGGTCCGTAACCTGCTACACCACTTAGACACACCTAAGTCTATGCGGCTGGGTAAGATTCACCAAAGGGTATTGTGGGAGATGTGGAAGTGCTCACCAAACCACTTTCCATCATTTACCAACACTCTTGGCTAAACAGGGAGGTCCTAGTTCACTGGATATTAGTAAATGTGATGCCCATCTATAAGAAGGGCCAGAAGGAGGATTCATGGAACTACAGATTTGTCAGTTTGACTTCAGGGAAGATTATGGAACAGATCATCTTGAGAACCATCACACAACACATACAGGACACCAGATGATCAGGCCCAGTCAGCGTTGGTTTAGGAAAGGCAGGTCCTATTTGACTAAACCTGATCTCCTTCTAAGACAAGGTGTCCCTCTTAGTGGATGAGAGAGAGGTTGTGGATGGTGCCTACCTGGACTTTAGTAAAGCCTTAGAGACCATTTCCTACAGTATTCTACTGAAGAAACTGGATGCTTATGGCTTGGACAGGTGTACTGCTTGGTGGGTAAAAAACTGTCTGGATGGTAAGGCCTGAGGAGTGGTGGTGAATGGAATTAAATCCAGTTGGCAACTGGTCACAAGTGATGTTCCCCAAGGCTCAGTATAGGGCCTGTTCTGTTTAACATCTTTGTCAATGATCTGGATGAGGGGATTGAGTAAATTTGCAGATGACATCAGGTTGGCCAGGTTTGTTGATTTGCTTAAGGGTAGGTTGTCTCTAAAGAGGGATATGGACAGGCTGGATCCATGGGCTGAGTCCAGCGGTCTGGGGTTCAACATGGCCAAGAGCCAGGTCCTGCACTTGGGTCACAACAACCCTTTGCAGTGCTACAGGCCTGGGGAAGAGTGGCTGGAAAATTGCTCAGTGAAAAAGCACATGGGGGTTCTGGTCAACAGCCAGCTGAATATGAGCCAGCAGTGTGATCAGGTGGCCAAGAAGGCCAACAGCATCCTGGCCTTTATCAGAAATAACGTGGCCAGCTGGATGAGGGAAGTGATTGTCTTCCTCTGTCTGACACTGATGAGGCTGCATCTGGAATACTGTGCTCCATTTTGGGTTCATCAATACAAGAAGGACATTGAGATGCTGGAACATGTCTAAAGAAGGGCAAGAAAGCTGGTGAGTCTAGAAAGCAAGTCTTATGAGGAGCAGCTTGAGGGAACTGGGGTACCATCCCTGAAGGTATTTAAAAACTGTGTAGACATCGTGATTAATGACATGGTTTCATGGTGGATTTGGAAGTGCTAGGTTAATGGTTAGAATGGTTGACCTTAAAGGTCTTTTCCAACCAAAGCAGTTCTATGATTCTGTGATTCTATGCAAGTGTGTCTGTCTTTTGGAAAGACATAGTGATTTTTTTTTTTCAGTAACAGAGGTTGTTACTGTAAGTGATGGCACTATAGGAAAGAATCCATGAAGAGCATTATGTAGTTCGCAACATATCAAGTCACTAGAATTTTATGGTGAAAAAAATAAAATAGAATGACAATGAACATTGTTGGCATTTGAAAAAAAGTATTAGTTGCCAGCAGAACCACTGTAACAATTTTACTGTCATGTCATCTTACTATTACATTTTTCCTTGTACTTTCCTTCTGAACAGTTGGTTAATGGAAATGAATACAGCTTGCTAAGTGTCCTCAAAAGCAACATGGTGAGTAAAGAGGTCAAAAGAGACAGAGAAAAAAGCCTTAGGCAACATTCACCATGGAAGAAAAGGAAGATAAGGAACATGTGCTCTTTTCCCTGATCAAATATGTAAAGGGTTCCACGAGTTAGTTACATGTGTGAGAAGACAGTAATTTGGACTTATTGGAATTCAAATTCTACAGAAGCAAAAAGATCTCTTGAATGTGTGACAATTAGGGAGACGAGTGGAATGATGCCTGTGATTTTTGATTAATTTGTATTAAAGGAACCCTGATGCTACTCTCCTAATTTGAATTATTGTACTTATTCATTTATGTAGGACATGTGTTTGCATTACCCTCCTTCTTCCACCTCTTTCTATCAAAAGTACAAGGTAAATTTCAACATACAGAACTCAACAAGCTATTTGTCTGAAAAAGGAAACCAATGAACAAATCATCTTTCACTAAACAACATTTTAAAAATTATATTAAAGATTTTTTTGTCAACATTTTTGATTTGTGTCAGTTACAGCATTTGCATCTTCATCTGGCAGTTCATTAAATGAGGAAATCACACAGTCCATCATATCAAGCGTTTGACTAAAGGAATGAAAAATGGCAGGCTGTTATCACATCTGTTTATTGTTATTTTAATGTGAAATGATCAGCTGCACTGACAAACAAAATTCATTGCTGGTTAACATGAAGAAGGCACAGCTTGTGAACAGCTTAATAGGAATATTTGGGGATCATTCTTGCTACCATTTAAATTAATGGGATTTTTTTTCCATTGAGTTCCAAGGAAGCAAGACCATATCCTAAGTGGTGCACTCATAATTATACTAATACAATTTGAAATTTCAGTGATAGCAAAGAAAATAGCACAGTCAAATTGATTTAGTGTAGACAGAAAGGTGATGGACCTTTTCTTGGGCTCCTAGAACTTCTGCTAATAAAATATAACCGCACCTACCCATTTAACTGTGTATACATAAAGCCCTGTGAATTTATATATCATATTCCAGAGCCTTCCAAAGAACTGTTTATTTATTTACTTATTTTCAGAATGGTATCACCTGAGGTGTAACACTAGATTATAGTCATGAACATTGGAATTTCTAACTTTTCTTACTCTAAGTCCATGGAAACATACTCTTTTCCAGAGAGATGATATCACTGCCTTGAGAGAGAAAACACTTTTTCCTTTACAGAATTCAGTGCTATTTCTTTACAAGGTCTGACTTTTCTTTCTCTTAAGAATTAAAATCATAGTTAACAATTGGATCAGTGGCATTCCAAGGTACAGAGTTGTCTGTACTAGACCTTGTAAAGTTCATGGAATGTGCAATATGCATAGGAATTTCCTAATGGTCAAAAAGTTGTGGAGGTTGATTACAGAATTTTACAGAAACATTTACAATGATCACTCAGTCAGTCATATGTCTTCAGCCACTGTTTCTCCATCTCTGAAAGCTTAGACCTTTCACTGTCATCAACCTTTTTTCATACCATCCAAATGCTACCCTAGCTAACTTCACTCTCTCATATGCCTGTGTTCCTCCACAAAGAACTTAATTCTCTTCCTCTTTATTCCTATTTCACACTCAGCTGGTCCTGTGAATCTGGAAGGCACCAGAGCTTTTGGATATGTTTTAGGTCCTATATATGGGTCAGTATAATAGGTAACCACTGCTAAGTAGTCACCAGAGAGTAGCACAAGCTTTTTGGAGAAATGTCTTTCTCCACAGTAGGTGAGAGAAGGTAGTCAAGAGCCACCTCATAAGGTAGGTGAGAAGTGAAGTGAGTAGAAAATTCAGCCATGATTTTTTTCCTCTTTTTTGAGTTCCATGTAGATTAGAGCACAGCTATCAAACCAGTTTATTTACTAGCTACTTTCTAGTTCAAAGATACAAGGGAATATGAATAGGGACAACTACAGGGAAATGCAGAATTGGTATTCAAAGCTGAGCTTCATTAATTTCTTTGAAGTAAAATGTATTTGTAGGCAGAAATTAAAAGATATTTTAGAAAGAATATTTTAGTTCAACCAACCACATCAGTTGGTAGCTCAAGAGAGAGGGAAGTTAGGTTACTTGGACTGTACCACTGTCTTCAAATGTTTTCAAATCTGTACTATCTCCATTAAATTAATTCAAAATAAAAGTGAATTTTTCAAGTCGGATGACATGAAAGGCTTTCTAAAATCACAGATTAAATTAAAGGAAGGAAACTGTAAGTACTGTTCTGGATGCTGGTTTAACTGATGGCTGCCAGCTTTCTATTCTCGGATTTAGCATGTCACTTCCACATCGAGTTTTGTTTTCTTCCTTAACTCAATAAAATGATCAGATTTTTCTTTCAGAAATGAGATTGAAAGTATAGTATTGCCTGGATCCACTAACTCATTTCCTCTTTTAAGAAGGTCAATTGGTTCTTTTCTGTCTTATGGTTATTCCCTAAAATATTCTAAAGCCTCTTTTATGACAAAGTTTTGCCTTGTTTTCTGCTATATCAAAGATAATGAATTAAAATGCATTTTAAAAGTAAAATTAACTATTTCAATGTTAAATTTCTTTATTCCTTAATAGTTTATGATTCTATACTTCCAACAAAATAATGGCACTCATTTATAAGCAAACAAAAACTGTATAATTTAGAGGTGCAATTTAAATAATGTTAATTTCCAGCTGCAAAGACCTGGTCAGTATTACTGTGCTAGGAATGGGAAGTCATAAAGAACTCATCTTTCATGAAAGGATAGTCATATTAATGTGAGTGAAGCAGATGTCTCAGCAGATCAATAATATCCCCTTGACAGTCACTAACATATGCCAAAACATAACATCTGAAAAACAATGAGGAAGAACAAGACAATAAGCACCTGTTACACTATCACAGTTTTATCGTTAAGGTGACACCAAGTAGTTCAAGCTGAATATAAATCAGCCAACAGAAAACTTCTATATTCTGCTTATATATTTAGTCTAAATTTAGAGGAAGAAAATTCAAAGACCACCACTGTAGTGCGTGGAAGGCATAGGTTCAGCAGTAAGGGGAAAACTAATAGAATATTCTGGTTTTAAGGGTTCAGAAAAATTTGTATACTTGAGAATAGATTCCGTTCCAGTGAGATTCTTAGTTAAATTATTCCAAGATCCTGATTCTGTTGCTCTTATATTATTTTTTCATTTATTCCTCAAGCTAATTTGTTAGTATGGGGAAGAAATGGTAGAATCAATGTTTAAAATAAGTAATAAAATCAGACAGGAGCATGTTCCTTGATATAAGGTATAATCATGAACAAGGAGATGATAGGAAGAAGCTACAAGAGTGACTTGCTTAGAAGACAATGGAAGAATTTTAATTTCTCCACCAGTGTCTGTCACAGATACTAGCTAACATCTCAACATCAGCAACACTGACAGCTCCATCTGGTTAACTATTCTAGGCTTGCCAAAACTGTTCAAGTCAAATAGAAGTTCTCAACATTTATTATTGCTTATTTAGTTTTAGTAAAATATTCCTAAGTTCATAAATTATTTAAAAAAAATATAGAAACCCCCAAATCATTCATAAACAATGCATAATTGCATGCTTGAAATTCAAACCCCCAGTTTCTGAAGAAAAGGGGTTGTATGAGAATTACAATGCACCTCAATGTCTATCAAGCCGAGGTTCCTCAAAAATAACAAAAGGAAATCCTGCACACTCCTTTAGGACCATTTTTGTCAGAACCCTGAGGGTGCTAACAGTCCATAATGGCCTGTGCAGCATACCATGGGGCCTTGCCTCATCTACTGCATAAAGAAGCCCCATTTCAGCTCACTTCAGAGCCCTCAGTCCCTGACTGAGCAATGTTGTAGGTGTGTGGATGTCTTTGATGGTCCAGAGACCTGTGGTGCCAGTAGCTCTTCTCCTCAATGAACCTTTTGGACATAGGCAGCTGCAGCCTGTCTGCAGTCCTGTCTTTGGACTTGGCTCCTGGATGGACTTTGGACCTATGTAATAGCCTTGTCTCCAGCCCTGTTTCTGGCCACATCTCCTTTTCGTCTGGGCTGGAGCCTCTGGGCAGGCCCTGGACATGGTTCACTGATTGTCTTTTCTGCATTCTGCCTCCATACAGCTGTGCGTCATAGATGAGAGGACAACCTGCACTGGGTCACTGTGGCTCTTTGGCCCTGAAGAATTAGCAAGCCTTCCACACCCTGACTTTTGTTTTGTTAACCTCTATATATGTAATGATCCACGAAGAAATATTAACTATTTATTTTGTGTCTAATTCAGCTGAGATCAAAATATTGAACTTATGCTATAATAATCACAGAATAATAGAAAAATGGGTCTTGAAGGAGACATAGGAGGTCATCTAGTTGATCTACTTAGCCCTCAGGTAAGATGAATGATATCTACATTGTTTCAAAGAGCTGTTTGTCTGATTAGTTCTTAAAAACCTTCAGTGGTGGAGGTTCCATGACTTACCAAGAAATCTATGACAGTTCTTCATTGACTTTGCCATTTTAAAGTGTTTTCCAAAAGTGAAATAGGTCAACTTTTCCAGAACTCTAATCCATCTCATTCATTACTTCTGGACTATCTCCACTGCACTGTGTAGTTCTTGAAGTACAATGCCCCAGACTTCAGTTTTTAGCTGGCTATTCTAGCAGAGGCCTCATTTATTCCTGAGTACAGGATGACTTCACTATCTTGCCAGCTATACTTCAACTTTGTGCTTTCTTTTTTCATAGCACTGTGGGCTCATGCTTGGATTTTTCTGAAAAATTGATACCAAAGCATCTGTCCTCATTTTGTATCACTTCAGTAAATAATCCCTGCTTTATATTTTCATGTGCTTTGCCACTTTGTCATTATAATTTTGAATTCTGATCCCATTCTCCAGTGTGTGAGCTGTCTCTCCCAGTTTGGGATCATATAAAGATACAATAAACTCAGACTCTATTCCATCATCTAGGTTGTTAATAAAAGTATCCTAGACAGCGTACTGCATCAAATATAAGGTACACGACTACTAGTGCTTTTCTCCTCTAGTCTATTTGACTTTTTGCTCTAGAATTTTTCTGAGGATTGATGATAACTGACAACAATTGCCAGATTCTTCTCTTTGTTCTGTTTACAGTCCAGCACTGTGATTGCCTTTTTCCAATTCTCTTAATAACTTTTCTCCTTCTGCAAGATCTCAGACATAACTGTGAAGAGTTCTGGATGTGGACAGATACAGTCTAGTAATAAAGTTCATGTCATGAAACTGCACAGAAGAGTTGTACTGCATAGACAGCAGAAAATCCTGGAGGTCTCTGCACTAGACATGAATCATGAGATACCCTGGGCTGCGCCAAAATGGCATAATGCCATGCATTTTTTGCAAAACTAATCACCAGGGAAGATCAAAATTGTTTAAATAAAAGGGGAAAAATTTGTACTGCAACTGGCAGCCACACAGGACACGCGGCACATGCTGTGATTGAAACATCATCTACCACAAAACACAGACTGAGCAAAGATGATGATGAATCACATTTACTAAACATAACAGTATTAGTCATCTAATAAAAATTAGCCTTTGGAACAAAAATGAGGATGAACTCTTAAAAAATAATTTAAAAAATAAACAAGCTAAACCAAGGAACAATGTTACATTTTGAGATAAGGGCTGCACACAGCTAGCAACATAGCACATTAGTCCTCAACACCGAGATGAGAAAAATTCACTGATCAAAATGTATCCATCCTCCACACAATGGAAAACTCTATGAGAGACTTGTTAACAGCACACAAGAGCAGCTGCACAGTTCATAAACTCACTAGGGACTCAGTACTGGTGTAACAAGAAATACTAGGTCTAGAAATGTCAGAACAATGAACCAGGGAATTGTCACACAGCTAGAACTGATTCCTATCACAAATATTAGTATTTGTAATTACAAGACAATTCACAATTCAGTACATTTGAGAACTGGGCTCAAATCCTGACAGGAACCTATTAGATCTCCTAGTAAACTAGAAAAAGCTGTTAAAAGAACTATGATCAGACTTCAGAGCTACACAAAATACTTGGAAAAATCTCTACCGAAAACTGGTATTTAATGAGCATATACAAATTTAATCCAATAATGTTAGTTAACTTTTCATTCTGTTTAATGATATTATGCCGAAATACAACTTTTTAAACTAAAGCAAGCAGCAAAACCTGGAAAATATTCACTGCATCCTGGACAGAAAGAGTTCTGAATGTTCAAGTAAAAAAAAAATCTAGATTTCATCTGACTCAAAGGATTTTGTTTGTGTCTACATCTATATTAAAAATTAAAAATAAAAATTTCTATCTGTCATATGACATATACTTTCCACCTATATGAATCAGAGTCATCCTCATTAGTAGCAAAGCACCCAGTAGGAGCTTGGATACATCAGTTAAGCCTCTTCTTCTCTCTGCCACAAAACTGAATGCATTTAAAATGACAGCTAAAACATAGTATGAAGTCCTTCATGAACTTAAATCCCTGACAGAATATGTAATGATTGCAGTCCAGCCAGCATTTCACGTCTTATCTCTTCTTATCATTCTCACATAAGAGTAGATTTCCAGCCTTATTTTAAACTTCCTTACAAAGGTAGCGAACCAGTTTTACTATATTGATACCACCAGTGGGATGATAAATGATGTAAAAAGCAAAAGTTTATGCATTGGGTACTATAATGTAATATATTCCCCAAACACTTACATCTGAATGCTATGCAAACAACACGGAAATGTGACCTTGGAGAAACAGTCCTTAACAAATAAGAGTTATTAGCTATTCAGTACACACATAGTGCCTTACAAACATATTGTAAAACTATATGCAAAGGCATTTGTTTTCCTTTCAGTCTCTCTGTCAAACATTCAGAATTTATCTGTAACTCTCCATTTTTTTGAATGTGCCCCAAAATACTATTTCCTGTTTATTAAAGGTTTCACATTTCATTTTTAAATAAGCAGTAATTTTTTCCAGCAATTTCCTAGGTCCCACCATATTTCGCTCTCATGCTTTTTATCTTTTGCTTTATAATTGGAAAAAGGAACACAAAGAGAAAATTTTGAAAATACATGCCAGTGCAGGATGTTGCTGATGGAATGCTGGGCTGTTTATCAGTCTTTATTAACATCAATTGTTTGATTTTTATTTGATGTCCTTCTGTGCTGGGCACTGCACAAGCAGAAATTAAAAGACAATTTATCCTTTGGAATTTATTGCCTCCTGTTGGTTGGATTACAATTGTGATTGTAAAACAATGAACAAAGATGAGACAAAGGGGATCCCAGGAGTGACTGCCTAATTCAATTTTGAGCTTGCAGAGTCTTTTTTAGGTAGGATGTGTGAAAAAGTTATCACAGGCTATATAATCTTCCTGTAAGTAGAGTCTTTTAACAATTTATTAATGGCTTATCGATTGCATAAATTATAAGTTATCTTATTGTTTTGCTTTTTGTATCCCATTTCATTACTTCTCTAATACCTTATGGCAAGAAAGCAACAGTCAATAGCCAGAGTAATCTATAATGCGCCGTAATCTGCACAGACACTTGTGGAATACCATACTATTTAGTCAAGGTCTCGACTAATGGCAATATGAACCTTGTCTACGTGCAGCCTGTTGTACCATGAGAAAAAAAAACTCCAAACCAAAACAACAAACTAGCTAGACTGTTCTTGAAATCTCTTCAGAACAGGAAGCGGTAGAATTAAATTTCTGGAAAATATTACAGTGTTTGTAATGACAGAATCTGCTGCAATTGAGGTTGTAAAGTACTTTCCAATCTAGTTCCTGTTTGCACATCCTCATTTTAAAATATTCACCCACTGGGCTTGAGATTTTCCAGGCTTCTTTGGTAAAAAATATTTGTTGATAATATATATTTACAAATACACTTTCTACATTTTGAATTTTTAAAGAAACAATTTTACATCTTTGTTTTTCCAAGGGCTATAGCACAAGTGTCCCAGCAATGCTGTCACCCTGTCAGTCTCGCTGTTGCACAATTTTGATCATCTGTGCAAAAACTAAAGAATTTTTTACAATAGGCATTTGGACCAGCAGAAAAAGACCTACTTCATTCAGCAGGACCAGCACTTCACTCAAACTTTGAAAGCTTAAGTGTGATACACAGGTGATCTTTAGAGAGGGGTATATCCTTCATCCAGTTTGCAATACAAGGGTTTTTCACTAAAAAGTGCAAGTGTCTGAGTGCTATATTGATCATATGAAATACAGGCTCGACAGAAGACGTAAGTGTGGCTCAGACAGAACACATTAACTAGAGCAGATCCTGGTCTTCATAACCTTTTTCTTTTATGGTCTCACCTTCAGTCTCTTAGTTATTGGTTCAAACTCTTTCCAGGATTTCTTTCCTTCTGTCTTCGAATGAGCCAGCATTAAAATTATCTAGGGCCTTGAAAGCTGCTTAAAAACTTAACCTCTCTAAAGCCTTATACATTTTACATTATCTGAAATAGTAGTCTGCCTAACATTAGTTTAAAAAATAAATAAATAAAAATAACACAAATTTGGTGGCTAAGTAGCCAAAAGGGAGTTAGCATAATTTATTAATATCTTGCATTTAAGGTTATATACCAGGAGATAGGATGTTAGCCTGACATTTAGATGCTTTAGAGTTTTCAAATCTTAATATGTTTTAAGATTATTTTTTTTTTTTAAGACTAATAAGTACATGTTAGGGAAAGTGACTTTGGCTGCATGAAAATTGAATTATAACCACACTACATAATATTCTCTGAGCACCTGAACTGTAAAGACATCCAGAACAGAGACTTGGCCAAAGCATTCTGTGGCTTGTTACCATGTCGCAAACCTGACTGTCCTTGCCCTGGAAGCAAGGGAACCCAGAGGGCTAAACAACAGGAGGCAGAAAAAGGCATAACTGCATCCAAATTCTAAGCTTAAAAGTTTAGCAGCAGCTACAGAAAATATTGTGTCTACTTTTTTCCTTTGGAAAGTGAGAAAAATTTCTCCTGAGGGTGGTAGGAAGTATTTACCCATGACAGCAATGGGGTCATTTTCATCAGACGTGTAAACAGTCACACAGCCTCAATGTACTTGGTTCACCAGTCCACAAGCTCTTTTACACAGAGTATTTCTGCACTCAGTTATTTTCCACAATACTTTTGTTTCTAAACCTGGCTTTTTGGACACAATATATTTCTACTTTTAAGATTTTTCCTTAGAAGGGACAGTGAGCTGACAACTATGTGCCAAACTTCAAATATTTTTTTTTAATGGAAATGTTTGTTAAAATTTAAAGCTGAACTGGACATAGATGTTAATCCCAGTTGCTGTAGCATGTTGTCACAGCATTTGAGTTCTTTGTGCTGTTTGCATGAGTAATGAGGCTTTCTAGGAATCAAACATAGATTTCTATGGGAAAGAAAATACAAAATAATTAGAAGTCAGGGCCCCAAAATCACGGGATTGTTTCAGGCTGTTGTCTTTCTTCAGACCCTGTGCAATGAACTGAAGCACTTCAAAGAGAAGAGGAGTAATGTGAATCGGGAGGGATCAGATTTAAAGCATCTGATACAACTTCCAGCCGTGGGGTTTGCAGACCACAAGGAATACAGATGAACAGTTTACAATGTACATGGCTGTGAACAACTGCTGTTAATGTAAAAATATAAAGACAAAGAAACATGGAAAAAAAAGGGTAAGAAATGTACACAATGAAAAAATTGCGTAAGATCACCAACAAGCAGGGAACCAGCCCAAATCCTGTACTTCACACCAAATTTTCTATTTTGACAGACTTGTTACGCCAATGAACAATATTGATCCTTTCCTATGTTGATTTAAGCAGCAGACATATAAATCCTATAATCCAGCTGTATCCTGGGCTGCATTAAAAGAAGCATGGCCAGTGGATTGAGGTGGTAATTCTGTCCCTCTATTCTGCTCTTGTGAGACCCCAACTGGAATGCTGAGTCCAGCTCTGGAGCCCCCAACACAAGAAGGACATGGATCTGTTGGAGTGAGTCCAGAGGAGGGCCATGAAGATGATCAGATGCCTGGAACACCTCTCCTCTGAGGACAAGGTGGTTCTTCAGACTGGAGAAGACAAGGCTCCAAAGAAACCTTATTGTGGCCTTCCAGTACCTGAAGGGGGACTACAGGAAAGATGGAGAGAGACTTTTTAGAAGGGCTTGTAGTGATAGGACAAGGAGTGATGGCTTCAAACTAGAAGAGGGGAGATTTAGATTAGAAATTAGGAAAAAGTTCTTCACTCTGAAGGTGGAGAGACACTGGAACAGGTTGCCCAGCGAAGCTGTGGATGCCCCCTTCCTGGAAGTGTTCAAGACCAGTCTCGATGGGGCTTTGAGAAGCCTGATCTAGTGGGAGGTGTCCCTGCCCATGGCAGGGGGATTGGAACTGGATGATCTTTAAGGTCACTTTCAACCCCAACTATTCTGTGATTCTATGAAATAGAAAAATATATCTGTTCATGCTGTTAAAAAAAAAGAGAGACACTATAAACACTATTGTCTCCTTGATCTCAAGCATTTTCTCTTACTCCATCACCTTTCAACATTTTGACATTCTGAAAAAGACAAATTAATAATGAGATTAGTGACCAGCAATTCAGAAATAAATAGGTCACACTGAAAAATATATTTGTATTATCACACTTCTTAACCATTTTTTTAATTTGTTTGTTTGTTTGTTTGTTTGTGGGGTTTTTTTTATTATTTAGACATTTCCTACACTGATATACCCCAGCCTGGGTCAGACACTTGTTTACTTGTCAGAGATATTTATACTCAGTTATTCCCAATAGGTTCATGCTGGCATGTTTAAAAATAGAATCAGTGCTACATTTCAAATTTCTTTGCAAAGCAGGAGAAAAAAGAGGGAAAAAAAAAATATTTTTTTTAATATGGAAATCTTTATTTTAGGGGGACACAGTTTAAGAGAAGTACTCAGGCAAATGATAAAATGTAACTGTCTTGGTTTTACAACTGAAAGACTGAACAGATGGTTCAAGAATAGTGCCAAGTGAGCTTAACATTTGTGAACTCTACAGAACATGGGTAGAGAGTTGTGTTATTAAACATTAACACTAAACCTCTCAGAAGCCCAGTTTTACCTTTTTTATTTTTGCATAACATGTATTTATAGCCTCCCTAAGTTCATGTTCAATAAGAATCAAAATGTACAACTCCAACGGCAAAAATACATTATTAGACTAGAATAGGTCATCCAAAAAAAAGAAAAAAAAAGCCTTCCATTGGTCAGTACTTGTTAAATACAAAGCCCAATCCTCTTACCAAGAAATTTTCTTGACTTAAGAGGTTTTCTTGCCTGAACCCTCTGAAAGGTAGTTTAAGCAGGTGAAATGCTAGGAAAATGCAAAGTTTCTTTTTATCCATATTGAAGATCTTTAGATTGAGGGCAGAGTGTTTGTGTGTGATGCATATGAACTAAATAATGAAAATTAACAAATTATTCCTGTGTTTGAAAGGTATAATTCTTATTTCTATCCTCATGTTTCACATTGACAAAAGCTTCACAGTAATATAGAACTGTCATAGTGACTTTACATGCAGAAATGTTTTGATAAATATGCTATTTCCCAGTTCACTACAACTGATGAATAATCAGATATAAACTATTAGTAATTGAATTTATTTACAAACTTTCAGTTTGCCACAGTGATCAAAGGTGAATTTGTTCAGAGCATTTAAGGTTTGCATATACATTCACCCTGCCCGCTCTTTGCCAAGGCAAATCTTTCCAGTACATTGCTCTTGCGCTTTCATTGCTTTTCACAAAGTGCATCCACCCCAGCCTCTTACTTTCTAATTCCTACTTACTCCAGTAATAAATTTATCACCTCTCTAGCCTCTTACACATCATTCCCTTCAGTCAACACCTGTGCAACACCGAACATCTCACTACACAGATTTGAGAAAGACTCTACTACAGTTTAGCAGTGTACCTTTATTGCTTTATGTGACATAGTTGCCTGTGACAGCAGCATACTGGGCTCCACAGCCAGGACATCCTTTGCAATCCTTGCCCTCACATTGTGCTGTGCAGCACATGGTACAAGAGAGAGGGGAGAAGTCTGGCAGGTGGAGCCATTTCTACTCACACTGTCCCCAGCATCTCTTTTGAATCCCAATCTGGCAAGCCCAGTAATAACATCCTAAAGTGACTACCTCTGAAAATCTTTTGTTTAACTGGGACAAGAGGATCAGCTTTTGTCTCCACTTAACTGCACCACAATGACAGCCAAGACACATATCCTTAAGTTGATAAAAAGAAAATGTAGCAGCATGGGTGAATAAGTGGGTAATATTTTTAGCATCTGGGATTACTGAGAACAGCCATTTTTAATTCTCCACATTTCACTGGCAGTGGTACCACACACTCTTAAATTAATGTGCAAGAAAAGAAATAATAAGAAAAGCAAGAGGCAGATACAACATAGTGAAAACAGAAAATTTAGAGAGGGAAAGAGACTGGGAGTATTCTGCGTGAGAAGTTCTGACATGCATTTCAGAAGGAAAGCTAACAAAAATTAGTATACCTACTACAAAACTTTTTAACAGCCCATCTCAAATTTCAGTCTGTCTTAACACTCTTGTAGTGTAATTACATATGAATAATAGTACACGTAAAGGTCTTCAGCAAGCTGTATGTGCCTGTTGAACATGTATTATCTATAGATGTTACATTCTCTTCTAGTTTGGCAAAGATACAGATAGACTTTTTGTTTATTACAGTGGAGAGGGACTGACGATCCGTATATGGTTTCTTGATTTCTTTAAGTTTGCCTTAACCCTGCAAAGCAAAACAAAGCAGCTGAAAGCAGCCCTGTTTATTCATGTAACCATTTCTGTGCTCCCTGATTGAGAACTAGAAAGGGAAATTGGAAATGGTTGTGGTGCAGGTGTCTCAGCAAGGGTTCACTTCTCACATGGGATTCAGGCCATGCGTTTATGAGTAGATTACGGCTTTCCTTTCCTCCTTCCCCCCCCTCCCCCTCCCCCCCCCACCCACCCGCCCCCCCCCCCCGCCTCCCCCTCCTCCCCCCCCCCCCCCCCCCCCGCCCCCGGCCCCT
>JAAGNO010017802.1:164307-186985 GCA_033439905.1 Ceryle rudis
CAGCGTGCTCCTGCTGCAGGGCGGCCACCGCCTCGCGGTAGTAGGTCACTGCCTGGCGCTTCTCCTTCTTCCCCCCCCCCCCCCCCCCCCCTTCAGACACCAGTTTTGGACACTGTAACATATGATTCAGTTTTGATACGGTGCCCTCATTAAGGAGCTGAAATGACAAGAAAATTTCAGCACCCATTCTCTTAGCCTCATTCACTTTTTCTCCTTAGGTTACAAAGGTGAACTACATAAATGTAAATCATCATAGGAAGGACAGTATGAAGAGGAACAGATTGTTTCACCAACCAACTATAGATGTCTAATACATTGTATCTGCCTTCATTAGCTAGGTTCCCTTGAAAGTCAGTGATGACAAACAGGCAATTCTACTGCACAATTTTACCTTACCTTAAACCTGAGGTCTGATGAGTTACACCTTTACTTCTCTCCGCTATATTGATTGCTTTGTACAACTCATTCTCATACAAAAATCAAAATTGCAAAACCTGACATTAAATTAGATAATTCATTCCAACTGCCTCCCCACCGAACACCAGCACACATATCTATCCTTTGTCTCAGGCCAGAATTTTTAGTTATCTTGATTTTTTAAAAAAATTTCTCCTTTCATGTGTCTCATACACAAACCTACTAAAATGGCTTCAAAGCATCACAGAGCTCATCCTTGCATATTCACTCTATCTCTTTAATCCACCATCCACCACAGTTTTCAAAAATCTCTGTCCATCCATCCCTCCCTCCCCACTTTCTGAAGGACCAGAAATCACTTATTCCTAATAAGAAAGTTTATCATGTCTGACTTTACTGACTTTTTGCCTACCTCATAATCACATTGAAAGAAAAATCTTACCATTTTACTACACTTGGTCTTTTTACTATCTATTCTTTGCTGCATACTTAAGCTTTGCCCATTCTGTAAAACTCATATACATTCATGTTTTTCTATAAACCAGAATAAAATTCATCTTCATCTGCCTCAGTTTATGAATCTCTGTGTTGACTATATTATGATAATATTCCATGTACAATTTCTAAAGTAATAGGGTTGCTTGCCAGAGTAGGTATTCCTCTACAGGAATATAATAAACTAAAGAAATGTTTGAAAGACACTAACACTTTTTTGCATTAGTTCACAAGTCAGGTGTGAGTGCTGAATACATAGGAATATTTTACAGGAAGCATTAGAGCTTTTGCCAGAAATTTGTCCATACACTGCACAAACATAAAAAAACCTCCAAGCAACAAAACAAATAACAACCTCCTCCCCACCCTTGTTTCTCACAGATGCATTAAGTTTAGAATTTGAGCACAGCAGACACAGAGAACTCACTTCAACATGGACTTGAGATAGTACAGCACAAGTGTGTGCTAACATACATCTGTAACTAATATTCATACTGTTCCCATTCTACACTCTGGTATTGCTCTAACCATATCTAACTCATTGTCTCAGGAACTAGCCTTAATAGCTTGTATATAAACAAAAACTTTGCTCTACTTTATACTTTCATGTTTTGATAACAGTTCATTGTCTGTAATACAATATTTTCAGGCCAGTAATGTAGTTTTGGAAAATACAAATATTCTGATGTCACAGAATTTGGATATTTAAAGTATAGATAAAAAACAGATCTCATACTCCGGAACCTGGAGTAATTTTCTCTAGAACTGTTCCCAGAAACTGTTCCTGTTATGAAATAAAGCCCATCATTGGATGTGTTATTAAATATTTCCATTATTAATGTCAGAATACACATAAGGAGTATTTAAGTTTTGTGTATGTTTGTGTCAACGCTTTCAGTGGACCTTTCCATCCCAGGAGGAGTGTCTTTTTTTTTTTTTTAATTTAATACACAGAGCAACTTTGAAAGATTTTTGAACATTTTTTTACAAATCAAAATACTTTCTTAACATTCATTGCAGAGAAATAATAGAAATACTTACCTTCCCTAGAATTTAGAATGAAAATTTCAGACTATCAGAAATTCTCACAGATTTGCATGCTTTCACCAGTTTTTATATATGACTAGTAATGTTATGGTTAGAATAGCTGCTCAGATGCTTGTTCATCTTGAGTTTGATACACACAGTGTTTGCCTTCCACGCTTTTCAGTATTAAACCAAACAGATTTTTTTCATGAGGCCCACTTTTTACACTCTAAAGAAGTCTGAATAGACCTGATTGCACCCCACATTCTCTGAAAGTACATGTGGCCAGATTTACTGCCATTTCCTCTCCAGGTATACCAGTCTTCCCTGTGCTTTATGGCCAACTCTGCTAGGGATGCTAACTCTCCTTCTCCCTAAATCAGAACTGAAAGTTCACTTCCCCTTTGTGCTTTCATTTTCATCAGCTCTCATTTTGATCAGCACTAGACATCACAACGTTCAATGAACAAGCATCTTGTGCTGGAGCATAAGAGGTTTCACAGAAACATAAGGAAAAACTTTTTCACTGTGAGAGCAACAGAGCAGTGGAACGGGCTTCCCAGAAGGGTAGTGGAGTCTCCTTCTCTGAAGACATTTAAAACCCGCCTGGATGTGTTCCTATGTGACCTGCTCTAGGTGGTCGCACGCTGACAGGGAGTTGGACTGGATCATCTTTCGAGGTCCCTTCCAACCCTTAACATTCTGGGATTCTGTGTAAGGGCCTTGAAATATCATTGTATAAGGTGATACAACTTAAATACAGCTTGGTATTGGGTCTGACTGAGCTGGAGTTAATTTTCCCCACGGCAGCCCTCCCCGTGTTGTGCTTTGCACTGAGAACTGGAAAGGTGCTGATAACACACCCGTGTTGTGGCTTCTGCTGGGCAGGGCTAGCACAGCACCAAGGCTATTTTTCAAAGTTCCCCTGCAGTGGGATGGGATGGACAAGATCTTGGGAGGGAAAAAAACTTGGACAGCTGACCCAAACTGACCAAAGGGATATTCCATACCATATGATGTTAGCTGAAGTATAAAAGCTAGGAAAAGGAGGAGGAGGGGGCATCAGCTTGTCCTCCGGAGCAACCGCTATGTGTTTGGAGCCCTGCTTCCTGAAAAGGGCCAGACATCGCCTGCTGATGGGAAGTAGAGAATAAATCTTTATTTTCTTTTACTCCCATGCACAGCATTGCTTTGCTTCTTCATTAAACTGCTTTTGTCTTAGCTCATGAGTTTCATCCTTTTCTCTCCCCCCTGGTCCAGCTGAGAGGAGGGGGGGAAGTGATAATGCAGCTCAGTGGGCACCTGGCATCCAGCCAGGGTCAAACCACCAGAAGCTTAGATAGCAAGAGTTAATCATGAACATTGAGTGATTCTGCAGCCATGGAAAGTGGACTGTATCAGTACCAAGGAGTCAGAAATTTGGCAGAACACAATGTATTAGCCACCAGGTTACATATTAGCCCACTAAAGAAGACAGCAAAAGAAAGGAGAGAGGGTCTCTTACCTTTAATACTAATCAATTCACAGTTGCTAAAACACTTCTGACAAATCCTCTCTATGCTAAAAAGCTAGTCTTTTGTACTAATTTTTAGCAAAAATATCAACCCAGAAGTCTACTGACAGCATCTTTCAAAAGATGAAAAAAATAACTTTTCCACAAAGCATTATTACTTACATGTTGTGGATGAGGTGGAGCTTTTTCCATTGTGTTAGGTTATTTTTTCAAAAGCTAATCACTATAAACACAAAGACACCAGTGAGGACTGGAGGAGCAATGCCAGGTAGAAGAATCCAAGTAACATAACCTGTGAAAAGTGGCTCACTGAGTCAGCAGTTCCCTAAGACCACCAAGGAAAATGGTGAAAATCCCCAAGGTGACTCAGTGAAATAAACACTCCTGTATGATCACCTTCCACTCTGAAGGGGGGTGGTTGAGACTCACTGTGGAACACAGGGGAAAGAAAATTTTTGGAGAGTGTGTAAAACTGTGGAACGAAGGGGAATGTTTTAAAGAGATTGTGGGAATATATGGAATTTATTATAGGTGTTCAATGGAAGGACTAAAGGTGGAGAAAGATCTAGGTGGCTCAGGTAGCAAGGGCAGTGGGAACATAGAGGGTAGACTGGATAAAAGGGGTCAAACAACTGGAAAGAGGCAGGTACACCTGTCTGACTATGCCCTGTGCTTGCTCACCACTATTTATTCTATATACCCATTTAACCCTGTTTTATCTAGCATCTGTGTGGATGCAGCTCTGTTCTGAGTGGGCATGTGTGAATGCTAGTGAGCATCAAGCTGGACTACATGGTAAATAGGATGAAAGGTCTACATACCAGCAACCAGGGCAAGGTTGCAGGCCTCCAATTCTCCTATGTCCATGCACCAACAACTGGGGAGACCTGGGATCCAATGGCCAACCTGTAGGTAGACTGAGAGTTTAAGGCCAGCTACTAAAGTGGCCTGTAGTGCATGGGTGTATATCTACATATATACCTATATATGTATGTATACATATATATCTATATATGTATATATGCATGCATATGAATAGTGATATCCATGGGTGTATATATATGCACTATGCCTAAGCAATAAGAGTAGCAAACTAGACTGTGCTTATGGGGTACTGATGATAATGAGGGAGGAAAAAAGGCAAAAAGATTTAGACAGAAGCAAAACTGTGAAAGGACTGACAAAGGGGGAAAAAAATTAATGAGAAAGATCTACCAGATGAAGAATTTTGCAATACATCTGGAGGAACAGAAATGTAAGACTAGATGCAACACATTCGGTATATGGGAGAGGTACTACCTTACCTATTTAGAAAGGCTAACGCAAAGCTGGAAATAATCAGGCAGGATGAGGACAGGGTGGAATTATCTACTTGACGAGGTAGGAGAAAGCAAAAAACATCTGAAAGGGGAAACCATCAATCATGAGAGAGAAATGGGATTTCCTCAGGGAACATGACCTTCATAGCAAATTCTTCTTCAGAGAGATTATAACTAAATGCGTCCCCTTCTCAACATTTCTTCACTTTGTGTTTCAAACTATCAGAGTTATAGTAATAAAGACAGGCAGGCTTAGCACTTGAACAACTTTGCACCACAATTTTGGTAAATTATGCTTTTCTAACATAGTACATACTATTCACAGGTTCTAAAGCCATGATTTCTAGCCTCTCCCAATGTGACATATCTTAAATATTTTAAAACATATGAAAATTCTAGTAAACATTTAAACACAGTTATGACAGCACTACAAATCTGAAGTCCCGTAAATAAAAGTTAACACTTATTTAAATAAGGAATTTCCTGCTTTGATGAAATGTAAAGCAAGCTGTATACTTCTGAGATTCCAGGAAATTACTGTGGAGCCATTCTGGGTGAAAAGAGTATATAAGTGAGACACAAGGAGAGCCTATTACTCATGCCTCCCACACAGTCCAGTAGTATCAAGGGTTAGGGCTTGGCCGGCCTCTAGACAAATGACAGATATTCTCTATTAACCCCTCTCCCTTCCCAAAGCGGAAGAAAAAAGGGAATAATGGAGAGACAGTCATCAATTTGAAAAGAAAACAAAACAACTTTAATAAAAATAACATACATTAATAATAATAAAATAAAATATATACAAACCCAATATCAAACCCAACCCCCCTATGGCAGTTATGTCACCATCATCACTGATGTTGTGGAGCAGACACTGGGGATCTCCCAGACCTGACTCAGAGGCAGATGGGAACTGGATTCAGGAGATGGATTCTGGAACTGGATTCAGGAACACATGGATTGGGATTGAAGACAGAACAGAGTTCTTATCAGTCACCAGCCACTGAAGGAGAGAGATTGACTCTCATGTTCCCTCAGCTTTATACCAAATACGATGCATATAGGATGCAATACTGCATTGGTCAGTTTAGGGTCACCTGCCCTGTCCACTCCTCCCTGTAGGTACTGCCTTTTACTTTCTGCACCCCCAACATGGTACACAAGATCCAGCAGTGTCCTTGGTCCGCACTCCAATCCTTAGTACTAACTCTAAACACTGAGCATTATCACTGCTAGAAGCAGACATTGTCTGCAAAAATATGCCCTTAACTTCAGAAAGTGCAGTTAGAAGAGACTGAACTAAAAAGTGAAGTCACTGAACAGAATTAGTTCTGTTCTAATTCAAACCAGGCCAGGTAGGAAAGGTATTTCTAACATGAAGTTTCAATAAGAACTTTTTGATGGCTCTTCTGCACTGCTTTGTTGGAGGAAGCAGTTGGCTTCACTGGACATACCCTCTGACTTGTGTTTTAGTCTTACAGAGTATTTCAGACATGGCTACAGGCAGAGGAACAGTCAGCCTGTCAGAGGCAAGAAATACAATGAACTATGCTCTCTGAAGCATACCCTTGATACTTTCCCACGTTCTTTGTTCTGAGTTTCTTTGCTGTTTTATGCACAATGACCTAATTGGGTTTAGGTTTGTACTACATATCATGATGAGGTTGCTACAAGAACATTTCCTGGACCCACTATTTCACTTTGGCAGGTTTTCTGTAATGCTCCTCTTTCAGCTTTCTCTGTTTTTGATTATGGTGTGCATGGTTCCCCCATAGGATAAACAGATGGCAGGGAAACAGCATATGCTCCTAACTGAAGTGGTAGAGAGAATCTCATCTTCCTCTACATAGTTGTCTGGTCCAGGCAGCTGTACATTATCAACCAATTGCCAAGCTTCCTAAGCTGACACAAGTAGTGGCAACAGCCCTCTTTGGAGAGAACAATAAGGAAAGGCATGCCTTTCCATATTCAGCATTGAAGGAAAGTTTATATGTATTCCTAGGTTAATAAATTGGAGTGTTCAGGCTCAAGTATGTGTCCACAGCTGCTTGCAGGTGGTACTGAAATATTGGCTGTGTTGTTGCTTGGGGGGTTGTGGGTTTTTTTGGGTTTGTTTTTTTTTTTTTTTTTTTTTTCTTTTCTTTTGGATGAAATCTACTGCTTACAGTGAAAATTAGAACAAGCTACTTGATATCCTGGAAAGGTAGTAAAAGATACAGTTCCACATAAGAAGTAAAATTTAAAACAAAAAAAAAAATCCAATTAAAATTCATAGAAAACATGACAATTAATTAGTCTTTCATTCATAAACAACAACCAACCAGCTTCAAATATGTATTATCCATACACACAGAAAAAACATTAAAGAGCATTATTTTCCTAAGTGAGCCTTTCAATAATTAGGAACTGCAAGAACTAAAGCTTCCTGGGGTACTTCAATTTGCCACCATAGCTTTTCTGGACTTAATTACATGATCTGATTCTATTTTCCACAGGGTTCTGACTTCACTCAGAATTCATGATGGTGGCTGCTCACTAACATGCATCTATACAATATTCCATTGTCTCAGCAGTCAAACAGCATCTGTAGTTATTATTAGCCTCACAGATTATTGAACTCCAATGTTTAAGAGCATTTCTTAAACTGATTTGTTTTCTTTATGTTCCATTTTGTGCATGAAGAACTGAGGAATATTGAGAAAAAAGTTATAATGAATGTCCATTGAATGTCCATTCTGAACTGCCCAGGAGACAATCTTGCAGAGAATTTTATATATCTCATCTGATACTCAAAGCAGCCTTCCCAGTGCCCTCCGTCCCAGCTGAGGAGGCTCAGCATTCTTTCTCTGCAGACACCACTACCGAAAGTTAGGTCTCAGAAAACAAGAAACACTGTGTTTGTGACCTTTTGAAGAAAAAATGAATCATTTAGGAACTGCAAGATGCAGGCAATGTTCCCTAAGTTGGGGGTTTTCCTTTTTTTTTTTTTCCTCCAGAGCGATTTAGCAGACCCCTAGTGGTTAATACACTTTTCCTTCATCAAGCATTGAAATCACTAATATTATTACTTCTTGCTTCGGAAAATTATTTAGATTACACATCTCCCTTTTCTTTGGTAAGGTTACATGTCAACTAGTCTCTCTCTTTATCTCAGTCCATTCACTTATGAGCAGAGCCAAAGAAGTTCTAAACTATGTAAATGAATATGTAAAGGATTAAGCTAGCAGAATCAAAACCTATTGAGAATTTGTTATGAAGAAACATAGGTGTGCTGTCTTTAATGTACAGTGTAAACATTGTCATTGTGGAAACAAAAGTAGACTAAATTTAACAAAGCTATGTAATCAGAGTAGGGATAGACACACTTCTTGATTAGCTTTTGAAAGAGTGTGAAGGAACAGGAATAAATTCACACAAAATACTGTAGCAATGCTTTCTTGACTTAACTGCATTTGTAAACAGCGTCATGATAAATGGAGAGATATTATATAAAGCTTTGGAAATCCATATAACACTACTAGGCAAAAATTCTCAAGTAAATGTATTGGTGTCTGCTGCTAAATGATAAATTTTTTCCTATAGAGAAGAAACTTGTTTTGGCTGACTAAAAAATAACTGTTGCCCACACTTTGTAGCTTTCAGATTATTTCCTGACTCAAGCAAGTTGCTGCCTGTATTTTAAAACTCTGCTAGACCCTGGTATACATACTTCTACTCTGGAATTCTTTGTGAAATTATTTTCTCTTGAGACAGAATGTTTTATCTGTCCTACTAAACAACCAAAGTTACAGATAGATTGTTTTCATCATTTCTTTGTGAGACAAATCACAGAACTGCAGTACTGGCCTGAGGGGTATGATTAATTTTGTAAAGGCAGGCAAAAAAACCCCGAAGTGTTATATTCCATAAGAAGTATGTTTACTTTGAATTCAGGAAGAAGGAGAAGTCCAGTTTATTCAATGTTGTAATAGGAGCTCTGAGAAGAAAATAAGGATGGACAGGTCTTTCCTTTTATTGATCCAGTGAGCAGCTATGTCAGATTCAAGTTTAATTAATAGTGAAGAATTGATTGAGAATCTAGAGGGACAAAAATAATTGGGAAAACAGCTATTATAGCTAATATTTGAAATAATTGGAAGGTTGAGTAAAATATAGGATAATGGACTTCAAAAAACTCAAGTGTCTCTTGAAAAGAAAATCTAAGTAGGAGCAAGCAAGCCAAGAGAGATGTTGGAGACAGTAAATAGGTAGTGCTATGAAGCAGGGCTAATATAAGACAAGAACTAGCAGTGACAGCATCATCAGAGGCCTTGATGAAGGCAACATCTCCCAGCTGCTGGCTCTTACTGAATTTCAGGCTCTACAACTACCAAGACCGGGTGTCTTGTATATAACAAAGTTGCAACTGATAACGCGATTGACAGTGTCTGTCTCTTTGAGAGGCAGTATCTTCCAATTACTGCTGAGATGTATCAACCTTTGAGAAAACAAAATGCAATCTAGTTAGATATATCACTGTTGGGATACTTCCCAACCAAAAGGTCAAGTGCAGAAGAGCTTACTGTTCTTATCAACAGCTACAGCGAAGTTCAAACAACTAAAAACTTGCTAACCTAATTGATTTTGTTTTCTGAAAGCTGAATCTTTTGCTCTTTCTGCTATCATCAATGTCATGAGATGATTTCATCTTTGTGTGTACACTTCAAAATCTGTCGACTTTTGTTAGTCTGAAAAAACAAAGTAGTATATTTAATAGATTATTTAAAGAATATATTCTTGTAAATGCAGAAACACAGTAAGCCACATTTCAACTAATCTGAACATACAGTTTGAAAATATTCCCATTATCAAGACTATACTTTTTGTTATCAAATGTACAAAGACAGATTATATATACACGAAGGAAATAGAGGAAGCAAATCAGAGATCCTTCTGGCTGAGCCAGGAGCTCTTTAATGATCTGAATGAAGAAAAGGAATCATAAACACATATTACTGAGGATAAAGGAGTAGTTTAAGTTAATGATCAGACTAAATGATCTTAAAGTTCTTCCAATGTAGGAATTTCTGTGTTTCTGTGAAGTTCATATGAGAAGAAATAAAAAAGACTATTTTGAAAACAAACAAACAAAACATCTTATTAGAACAAGGAAGGGAAGGCAACAGAAAAGTCCATAATTATACTTGAATGATGAAACCAAGAATGTAAAGAGAACTGAGACGAAATTACAGATTACAAAAAAAGGATAACCTATTCATTGCCTTTTTCCTAAAACTTCACATGAAAGACAAATTGTGAAGACTCACTTAACAGAATTAACTTTACAAGGAAATTAAAATGCACTGAAGAAGAAAACATGCTGAAAGAAGATGAAAGCAGATCAGTCACATGTGAGCACTGGAGCAGAGACTGAGAGATAAAATATTCACTTTGGAGTTTTTAGGAAATTAGCCATTGGAATTCTGAATATCAGTATTTATCAAGGACCTGTAGCTGAAGAACAAAAAAAAAAAAAACCACAACAAAAAAACCAGTGAAAACTTCTCAGGGCTAACAGAGAACCACCTAGTCAAATTAATAACTTTAGAGTTAAGTATTAAACATTATACTTTCGAGTTCCTAAAATATAAGTTAGTAAAAGAACCTATGTGCATATGTCAGAAAGAAAGCATGTCAAGCTAGTCTTATTTCCTTCTTTGACAAACTAATTGGATAAAGGGGAAGTTGTAGGTATGATATATCCTGACTTTTAATTAAAGTTTCTGACACTATTCCATATAATATTCTTATAAATAAGCTAAGGCAGGAGATGTAATCACCATCAGGTGGGTGGACAACCAGTTGAGAAAGTGCTGTCAGTGAACAGTTATCAATGATTTGCTATCAGACTGGAAGAGGACTTCAAGTGGGACTAGATCAAGGACTGTAAGGGCTGAGATATACCAAGCATTTTCATTAATTCCACTAGTAATGGCAAAGACAAGTCCAAATTGAAATTTCAGGGGTTGAAATTTCAGCAGCTGGCTGGAATTCAGTAGAGACAAACACAAAGTGTTATACTTGTAAAACAGCAATCAAACACAGTCACAACATACAGAGTAAGTGAGCAGATAAAGACATAATTATTGCGCTCAATTCAGCACCAGTGAGTTCCAAGGAATGCAGTGTCCTCTTTTCACAAGAACACTTCAAGATAGAGAAAAAATGAAGAAAATCACAAGGAACAGTAAAAGGGATTAGAAAAAGAGTAAAAAATACAACCTTCAAGCAAAGGTTCAAATAGAATTTGATGAGTTTAAAGATGAGAAGACTGAGTAGTGACACAAAAATATGCTTCCAGAATGCACAAATGGTTTATAAACATATGGGTGATCTTTGCACAGTGACTGCTGTAAGGTGGAGAAGAAACAAATGTAATTTGCAAAAAATACTATCAAATCTGCATAGCCAGAAACTTTTCAATTGTTAAGGTGAAAGAAATTAGAAATTCTGCTGAATCATTTATTTGGAAGTTTTAAAGTACAGTTATATTGCTGGTTCAGCTTGTTTAGGTGTAGCTGATTCTGCCAAAGCTCAGGACTGGAGTAAATGACTTGACTTTTCTTCCTGATGTCATCTATTTGAATCTGTCATTTGATATTGACAAATAAAGATGAATCAAGTATGAGCAAGTAATATATGCCACATTTAATATCAGAGATTCCCAAACTAATAGCTACTGAGGAAGCCACCTCAAGAATTTAAATTATTTGAATTATTTGGATGAATCAATTATAGCTGGAGATGCAAACTTAGCAGCTGCAGACTTTCAAATGTTTAAGTAGCAATATATATTTAGACAACTGGACAAGTAATGACTAAGAGGGATATAATGGTAACTTTGAAAACCTTTGCTGACAAAGCTAATATTTGAGGAGTGATCACAGTACTCACTCGATAAACTATGAAGAGATTGCAGATTTCATCTTTGATGTTACCTAAATTCCTGAGATGATTTGGATAACAATTGTATCACAAAGAAGGTATGTTACAAAGTTGAATCAGCCTGCCCCATATGCATCCACACCAATTCTGAATAATAAGAGTTCTGCTTTGATGTCCATACAGTCTGGACAAGCTGAGACCTTCAGCATGATATTGATTACTCTTAACTATTATGGGAACATCCAGGCCAAGAATCAGGCTTTAAATTTTTTTCACATAAGCACACTGGATACCTTAACGGGAAAAATTCCTGTTGATCCAAAACCAGATTCAGAATAACTATGTCAACCTAAAAAAAAATCGTAGTCTAATGAGTTTTGCTATATATGTCATGTTTCTGCAAGAATAAATATAGTTTCATTTACCAGAGAACAAAGAAGCTTAAATAAAACATGGCATACTGGTAAATACATGACACAACAGGAAACTGAAAGAAATAAACTATAAAAGATCATCAAAAGTTATTAAATCTGTAAAATACTCAAAGTACTCAAATTTATGTAGAAGTAGATTTAGTGTACCTACAACCAAAAGGTCATCATTGCTCCCAGGGAAATGACCAGAGACATTTCTTTTAATATAAATAAAGTGGGATGTAATTTTTAAATTATGTCCCTCTGAAGAAATATTGTTACTCTTAGGAGAGAGCATACATAAAAAGTTTTACCCTGGTTCAAAAGTTGCATTGTCACCTCAGTCATAGCCTTGTGTTTAAACAGATAAACAATCCCCATACCTCTGTGTGCTGAAGAACACCTACAGCTTTCAGAGGCAGAACTAAGTTAATTTCCTGTTGTGCTGGAGCAAAAAAAAATCTAAGAGCTTTGTGATTTGTAATATGGCATTTAGAGGTAGACAAACAGGAATCAGAGTATCATCACATATACCTTTATTGGTGTGGGGGTTTTTTTGTTTGTTTTGGGGTTTTTTGTTTGTTTGGTTTTTTTTTTTTTTTTGTTTTGTGGGGGTTTTTTTTGTTGTTGTTTTGGTTTTTTTCCCCCTAATAAAAAGCATTAGTTTGCTCAAAGCAAAGTTCTTTTTCACTTTCTGTTATCTGCATCCTCTGAACTCACTCAGAATTTGAGAACAGATTTTGATAGGAAGTTTTTGGGAGTTGACTCCTTGACAACTCAAAAAACAACCAAACCCCCTCCATCTGGGTATATCCTGTACATCACCAGGAACTTCACTAGAAACAATTATTTTGCACATGAATGTGTGATAAAATGTCAAAATATCATCTACAGTAAATAACATTTTTTACTTGGAAACTTGATTCTTTTTCTTGAAATGGCAACATCTTTTAGGGGAAAAATACAAACATGTTAGTTTCTGTTTGACCTAATATTTTCATTGTTTATAACACTCTGGCTCATTTCCATAAAGAGGTCAGACAGATGTAGTCTCTTGCTCTACAAGAGACCTTCCACATGTCCTTGTGGTCTTCCTGCATTAATTTTTTAAAAAGCCTAATTATTTTTTAAGTAAGGCAAGACAAGGAAGTCACACTGCCTGTTTTACCTGATTACATCTAATACCTAAATAAAAATTAAAAATAAAATTTAATATAAAATTAAAGAAGATCCATAACACCACTAGTGTAAATAATAAAACTATTATAATCAAATTGATACTCTATTTTTTCATTATGTTGAGTTAGTACTCTTGTACCATGGCAGAGAAGAGAAAAAGTATGGATAACATCCCAGCTTGTGCAATATGAACCATCTATCTACAGTTATTGAATTATACAAAATAGATCTGTTTATCCAATTCAAGCTTTGAACAGTTTGTTCCCATTTAGAGAAAGGTAAAAGAACATGTAAAATCAACTGCAGTAGAAAACATGTCATATATTGCAAATACACTTATTATGGTAAACAGAAGACTCAACAGACTTACTTAGATTAAGAATTTTGATTTCATTTAGCTGGAGCACAGAGGAAAAAAACCCAGTATCATAGTTTTGTATTTTATTTAAAAAAAAACCCAAACAAACCCAACAATTAAAATACCTTCATAACTACTGATTTTGCCAAGTACATTAAATTATTCCATTGCTTACAACAGCATAAATACAGGTGACAGTCCTAGTAAAAAGTAATTAGCATATCCAATGATCCATGAAGCACATAGCTTTCAGTATAGTGTTTATAATTTCTCACACTAGGCTGGATAGTATGCTGAGATTTATGTGAAAAATAAAGGATTATGATCTCTAATGTACTTTTGGTACAAATACATTTTCTAGTCTACTCAGGGTGACTGAGAAACATAAAAGATCTTCATGATGGTATTCAGTAAAGCAATTCAATCATATGTCCAGGCTGTAGAGGCAGAGGGATGTCACTGTCACTAGTACTGCTAGTGCAGTAAGAGTTATTCGTTAACAGAGAAACTCACCTAGACCAACAGATCCAATTAATTCAAGCCACCTTGTGGAACCTGTCTAGTAAATTTTGAGTCTTACTCATGTTCAAAGGCATATCAGTGTAAACACTGCCACTGAATTTTATCCAGCACAAAGACATTGAAATTAAGTAATCTTGATCTCATACATCTAGTAACAACCAATTTATGATAGAGAATATTAATGTAAACTCTAAATTACTTACAAAGAACGAATTTCAGAACTTATTGTATTTACTTAGTCCCATGCATTTTTTTAAGATCTTGAGAGACTTAAATGGCAGCTACTTATCCTTCCTGTAAAGCTATAATACATTTTTTCACTGTTAATTTGCTCAAACTTTCAACTGAATTTGCAGACGAAAAGATAAGAATATGAGTAACTTAATGGAATGAAATACTGTGCTTATGTGATAAAGCCTTTATTAATAGAGCAAACTCATATAGAAGTATATGAAATAATGTGCAATTTCAGTAATTCAGACATTTTTTGTACTCTGAATTCGCTCCTGTATTTTTGAATGTCAGAATCCACTGCGGTAGTGGAGTTAGAAGTGGCTAGGGTTGCATACTGGGGAACAGACTATTCAAGTCAAAGACTGAAATGGACAGTGCAGCTTAGCAACAAGAATCTCTTGTTCTGAAAGAAATTCTTTGAGCTTGTCTAGAATTGTCATTAGCCATTGTACACAAATACCAAAATAATTAGAAAACATTTGAGAAAAAAAGTTATTTTCTTGCAGATCAAGAACAAATTAAGTTTTAGAATCTCATAATGAAAGTATGTTCACTAAAAAGGACAGATATCTTTTAAATGAAATTATACTCATTTACAACACAAGAAAAAGTAGAATCCTAATAGGAAAGAACTGATGAAAAACTGAGCTTTCATGAGACCACAACCTCTGCTGCTGAAAACAACTCTCCCTTGTTTGATCTACATATCTAATCTCATTAGCTGGCTTTCTACAGGCTATATATCACTTGGGTTATACAATAAACTCTAACATCTGTGAAAGAAAAAATTCTTCTTCACTCACACAGGTTTCAAAAATACAATAAAAACTTTTTTTTTTTTTTAAGACCACAAAACTTTCAAAACCATAAAAAAAATCTCATATTTGAATAAATAGAAGAAATGTGACACTCATTAGAAAGAATATTGAGCCAAGCATGCTGAGGTTAACCAAATATTTTGATCATGAATTAAAGTCTTCCTAAATTAAGAAACAAAATTTAAAACCATTAAATGCTTTTTAGCATTTCTGATTAGGGAGCCTAGAGGCATAAGTCAAAGACTTCCATGACAAAAGAAATATGAATAAAAATATATATATAGCATCATCTTTCTATTTTCAACAGAGTAGTATACCAGTTTTAACCATCTTTAGAGTCAGAGTAAAGTTAAGTAATGTTTGATTTTCTGGAACTGAAATTATCATCCAAACAGAAAGAAAACCACAGAATTCTAATCTGAAGCTGACAGAACAATACTTGTATACCAATAACCAATATAACATTAAAATGAAACTGTGATTACAGAAAAAGTTAAGTAGTTTACAGCTGAGCTGGTATATTGACTTGTCTTTTGCAGCCATCATTGGGAAAAAGAAAATTTTGAAAAAAATGAAAAATATGAAGATATTTAGCTAAAATACACTCTGATTTAAAAATGCAGATAAGGACTTCAGATCTCTCAAGATCTTTGTTACCTGTATAATGCTTTCTGATAAATATCTTGTTCTAGATACCATAACACCTAAAGCAAAAAATTATTTATTAAAAATGGTCCTGCAGAAACATAAGAGTTTTAGAAATGTACACATTATCTTACTTAATAAAAACCTACCCTTTCTCTAAGGTTCCTTTCTAGAACAGCTTTGTAACTGATAATCTTCGGACAGTCACTGAGCTGTGTGCGCATTGCACTAGCCTCAGGCCTAACTCCCCTTTTCATCCCCAGGTCTTTTCCAAGCAACTGCACCTGCAGTTGAAGTAATTAAAGGTGTACTATTTTCTCCCCACTTTTTTGTGAAAGGCTAGTTGCAGTCTTAGACACAGCAGTGCAGCAACCACCATGTGGGTGTTTCAACAAAAAACCTGAGCTGTTTTGCAACAAGTCTAGAGAAGCACCAAAGGCAGTATCTCTTCTTTTCCTCTACGCTCCTCCCATGGCCATGTTATCATATCCAAAGGGCTGTGTTAAGGTCCTCATACACCTGTAAGTACTAAGTCATCTACTTCTGCTTTGGTGACTCTCACGCAGCAATGTATAAGCAAGAAACATTTCCTCCTCTTTAAGGACAAAAATGAGGGCATTAGGTGTCTCTGTGAAGGTGCCAGAGGCAGAACCAGGCAATTTAGACAGTATCAGGTCTCGACTGACTGCTAGACCAAATGATCCAGATCTTCCAAGAGCAAATTGCAAAGAAGTTACTTAGGGTGGGATTCATGTTACCAAGAGCTGACACATGCTGTTTCCTGTGACATCTGCTTCTGTCACTACTTTTACAGTTAGTGTAGATTCATGTCAATTTATAGAGGTCTTTAAAAAAAAGGTCAGATAAGTAAACTTGATGCATGGTTATTTCTCTCTGCTTCTTGTAGTGGGAGGTAAAGTGCAGGCTGTTCAATTATACCTAAAGGGTGCAAAAAAACCAAAACACCAGACAAAAAACAGAATACATGAGCAATATGCAGAGAGAAGGAGAAGTAGTACATGGATGGAGTCAGAAGACAGGATGAGAAAGAGCTTTGGAGGATAGAACTGGAAACAGAGAATTATAAGGAAAGAAATAAATTGAGGGATAAGAAAGCTCTCTTGCTTGAAAAACAAACACATCTAAAAGGTTAATAAATTCTATTTATTCACGTTCCTAATTGCTTGCATTATTCATGTTTTACAGAGTGATATTGATATTCTTGGCATTCAAGAGTAAAGCTGAGGTTCTATATATAAGAAATTCACTTTTTTTTTTTTTTCCCCCCCCATTTTTGGTTTGATTTGGTTTTCTTTTTTTAAAAAAAAGCAAACTAAAATCAGTTAACAGGATGAAAACCTGGCTCACTTATGAAGACTTTTCCATCTGCTACATCTTCCCATTCAAAAGGTTCTTGGATAAGAGGACAACACATTGCTTTTGTTCAGACATGGAAATAGTGTTCGTATATTGAAGTTACTCTCCTGACACTAACATAAGTGTCTTAACACCACCAGGAAAAAAAGAATCCACTGACAAACAATGACATAAAGTTTGAACTGGGCATAAACCTTCCTAACCACAGTGGTTTATTTCTTCAGTGATTGAAATAAATTAATTTACTTCCTGGCTAAAGAAGGTAAAAACAGGAGTTTGGTACTTAAGTCCTAGCAAAGACTCAAAAGCTGGTTTTGAATGAGAACTTTTAGGTTGCTTGATGTAGAAGGAGGTTTCCCAGGCATAGAGAGAAAGCAATGTAGAAATACTGCAGAAATTAAAGTTACTGCAAGGTGAGCAGTCAGCAATGTGCCCAGAGTTCTGGATGGGTGCATTTTAATTAAATCAAAGTAAACAAGTCACAGCAGGGCCAAGTGTGAGCCAAGATGTAGGCAGGCTTCACATAAGAGGTTTGAAGGTGAGTCTAAGGAAGTCTGAAGTTGGTGAGGAATGAGAAAAGACAACAACAAAGAGAGAAGAGATGGATAATATGCTTGGGGGAGAAGAAGGACAGTAACTGTGTCTGCAAGATGATGAATAGAATACAGCAGTGAGAGATGAAGGGTTTACAGGCTGAAGGAGAGATGGTATTGCTTGTCAGTATGTGGCTGAGATATATAACCCACCCAGGAGTTATTAGTAATGGTGCTCATGGTTTACATGGTTTTCCAGTCCTTATCTCTAGCCTAGACATCCAGAAAAAAATAACCTTTTGAATTATATTTTTAAGGTTCATTTATGGGTCACTAATCATATTTTGCATTTCAAAGCAAGTTATTTCTTAATTCCTAATTTATTTCTTAATTCTGTCACTGGTGACTTGTGCAGCATGTGAGTAATCAACAGATACTCTAATTTTTGGAAGCAAATTTGGGATTAAGTTTATGAACGTCTATAGAGATTAATAACAATAACAAAAAAAAAAAAGTTCTTCAGCTTTGCTCCTCAGGAATCCTACAAGCTGGACATGGGAGTTTCTTAAAAAAAAAAAAATCCTTTTACCTCTTTCATGAGAGGGAGCCCATTCTTCAGGAACTGCTTTAGATGACTTAAAGGGACGAGGAGAACAACACCATGAATAGGTGTACAAGACATATGCAAAAAGGAAAACATTAAAAACCTTCATCCATGACTAACATTACAGAAATGATGATCATCCTGAGCTGTTCCCCTTGCAATAAACATCTTTTCCCCGATGTTTTTCTTGGATTGACCAAAAAAATAAATAAAAATATTCCTAAATATCTAAGCTAATAACAAATAGCACCTGTGAGCAAGCAGTAGGACAACTAGTCAAAATATTTTTCCCCAGATATTTTACCATCCTTTTTCACAAGAAAAAGGAAATATTTGTATAGCTCAAATGTTCAGGTGGTCTAGTAGTTACAGGTGTGATGTGTTTTTTATTTACATGAGAATATAAGTTTTTATACCAAAACTATTAAATCTAAGGCCATTTATCTTATGATCATTTGCACATACAGTACACTGATTCACAGTAAAAATTATGGATTTAGCTGTAGGCACAAAAGAATTTGATGTACGTATGGAAAGCAGACTTATCAATTGCTAGAATATTCCTGAAATGCCAGGTTTCAAAACAGTGACTTCAATTAATTCTAAAATGCTTTTAAAATTTACAGTTACAAAGAGGAGTTTTGTAAGTCATTAACTGTTCATACTTCTCACCAAAGAGGTCTTACATTAAACAGTAAATAAATAGCATTAAACATAATAATCTCAAGATTGATTATAATGATGAAAGTCCTCATTTTGAAGACCTACATGCTTTTGTCTGAATGCCTCTTGCAAGAAAAACAGGCTTCAGCTGTTTTTGTAACAGCAAAGACACCTGAAAGGAGACTTTGTAAACCAGCAAATTAAACTTCATTCTCTGTGTTTACAGTGGTTAACTTCTGGAGGTATCATGGAATAGCAAATATATAGCAAATGCACTAGTTTGATAACACAGATGTAAGCATCCTGACTGTCAGTTAATTAGAGCAGCAATCTTCTCATGGCAAACAGGCTTTTAAAAGATGGGTTTGCATGCAGAAAATATTTCTTAAATAGGTCCCATTTCAGATATCTTGGTTTTTTAAGTCATTTTAAGTAATTCTTTATTTCAGCTCTATAATTTTGGTAATCATTATGCAAATACAGCACAGGATAGATGCATACAGGTACCCTTGACATTCCCAGTATATAGTCCTGAACCCCCACTTTTTCCAGACCATTGCACTTTGCTGTAGTAGTCTGCTTTACATTCTTGACAATTAAGGCTGACTGAACAATTATAAGTCTAGCCAATACTTACTTTTTAATGGGAAATCAATGGTAGTTGAGGCAGTTCTATTATCTAAAAAACAAATAACCTTTCTTTTCCCACAGCTGTCAAACAAATATACCTGATTCAACAACAACAAAAATGTCAGAACAGGCTTAAGCTGATTATAATGAAATATAATGAAATATTTAAACTTGACTACTTAAAGCAAAGCATGTATTCTATTGACCAGCTGAGCAGACACTTCAACAAATAATGTATTAACCTTGCTCAGGTTGCTGGTTGACACTAACCAGTAGTTTCACAGCTGAATTTTATATGTAAAATTGCATATGCTGTTCTTGGTCCAAGGCCTGACAACCAAGTACTTCAGAATGTCTCCTGATATCCTGCAGAGGATTGCTGTCATTGTCCTCATGGCCCAGTAAGTCAACAGTAGAATTCACAAGTGTCTTGTGATAATAATCCTTTGACTATCTCACAAAACTAGCTGCTATAAAATCCTGCATCAGCAATAGTTTTGCTGCTTCCATGGCACTTCCTTACTCTATCCTGTTTTGTCTATTTGTTGTTTTTTTTTTTTTTTTAATAACCTCTCCAGTTCTGGATTTTCTCCAAGAATATATTACTTCACCTTCTTCTAGTATAGGTGTCAAAGGTAGCTTGCTCATTCTCAGTTACTGAAATATTTATCTTCGCATTATATGCATTCCAGACATGGTGCATAGGAACTGCAATTCTACAGTTGAGTTTCTTCCATCCTCACAGATTAATGTGCTTCGGGAACAGCCTAAGCTCTTACGTGCCTATATTCTGTAACTACTGAAAGGCTCAAGTCTCACTATGCCTTTAATAGGGATGCCATAGTTGATCAAACAATTGCCAGTCTGTTGGAGATCTTCTGAGAGATGCGGCAGTTTTTGTTCATCATCACATACCCATGTAATTGAACCTCCAGGGCAATTCTTTCCAGTATCATACTTACTAGCGTATGATACTTGTGGTGTTATTATGAATGCAGTTCATGGACATCTAGGGGCAGTGGAAGTAGAGAATGATTTGAATGACTTTTTAAAATAGTTAATACTTTTCTGTACAGGTAATAGGAAATATATATATAGGTCTTATTTTATTATTGGTCTTTATTATTATTGTTGTTGCAAGTTTCCTCTCTGTCCACCCATCCAGCTAACTTATCACTTATCCCTTAAGTGTACAGCTCTGGAAAAAAAATAGTAATCAAAATAATCATAAGTGCTAACAGTCAAGTATTAGATTTAGACTTTCATGAAGTCTGCTTGGTAGAAATAAAACAAAGAGGAAAACACAGAGGGAAGAGAGGGAAATTGATTAGTCAGCCTTCTCTTATTCATCAGTTTGAGAGGAGACAGACAGAATGGATGTGGATATCAAGCTTATCTAAGAAACTGAATTCTGTTTAATTACAAATTCAATTTCTCTGCATTAACACCTTTATCTTTTTCCTCATAAAAATAACACTGATAAACAACCCACTCAACGAAGCTTTGATCTGCACTCAGACAGCAGCTCTTGAGATCACCTTTGTTACTTGATATAAACATTCAGATGCATTTTGAGGATCAAGGCTGTTTCACTACTCAGTTCAGTAAAATAGCAAGAGACACAAATTGACTTGAGGGTAAACAAAACATATTGAAGAACAGAGTATTATTTTGTCTTTTTGTTTCTCATATACACTGAAAACACAAAAATCACGTTAAGTGGCCAGACTTGAATCAGCCAGTCATTGTAGGAAGCCACTTGTTTTAGACTTGGTTTGAAATTAACCCTTGGAAGCTGATGAAAGCAGGACAGAGCAATGCTAATGTGGCTGTTGTCCAGGAGCCAACAACCCTATTGCTTTAGCCAGGGCTTTAAATTCAAGCACCTCTATATGCACAGTTTCACACTCAAAAGGAAGCTGTCTGTCAACAAAGAGAATCCAAACCAGGTTGATTTCAGCATCGTAAACTTAATCCAGAAACCTACTGGCAATTGGCATAGTATTCAGTAAAATTGCCTTTGTAAATAGTGAGACTTTACGCCTAGTAATGAAGTATGTGGTATCTCCAAAACATGATGTTTCCACATGTGCCTCTTAAACATAGAATCACAGAATCATAGAATCATAGCGTCATCCGCAAACTTGCTGCGGGTGCACTCGATCCTGCTGTCTATATCATTGATGAAAATATTAAATGGTAATGGTCCCAGTACAGACCCCTGAAGGATACCAATTGTTACAGAACTCAATCTAGACATCGAGTCATTGACCACTATCCTCTGGATGTGACCATCAAGCCAATTCTTTATCCACTAAACAGTCCACCCCTCAAATCCACATCTCTTCAACTTGGAGAGGAGGATATTGTGGGGCGCCATGTGAAAGGCCTTACAGTTATCCAGATACGTGACATCAGTGGCTCTTTCCTTGCCCACTGATGTAGTCACTGCATCGTACAAGTCCACTTGGTTGCTCAGGCAGGCCTTGCCCTTGGTGAAGCTGTGCTGGCTGTCTTGAATCACCTCCCTGTCCTCCATGTGCCTTATCAGAGCTTTTAGGAGGATCTGCTCCATGACCTTCCCAGGCAGAGAGGTGAGGCTGGCAGGTCAGTAGTTCCCAGGGTCCTCCTTTCTACCCTTTTTAAAAATGGGTGCAATGTGTCCCTTCTTCCGGTCACCAGGGACTTCACCTGACTGCCAGGACTTTTCAAATAATATGGGGAGTGGTTTGGCAACTGCATCAGCCAATTGCCTCAGGAGTCTCAGAATTGAGGTTGCCAGTGGCAACTGAAGCAAAAAGTTGTTGAATACCTCAGCCTTCTCCTCATCTGTTGTTACCGGCTTGCCCATCTTGGTCATTGGGGGGTACACTTTCCTTGACCTTCCTTTTCTCTCTGACATACCTTTAGAAACCGCTCTTGTTATTCTTTGCATCCCATGCCAAGTTCAGCTTCAGCCACACCTTGGCCTTCCTGACCCCATCCCTACACAACCAAGCAGTGTCCCT
>JAAGNO010017802.1:196671-232413 GCA_033439905.1 Ceryle rudis
AGGGACACTGCTTGGTTGTGTAGGGATGGGGTCAGGAAGGCCAAGGTGTGGCTGAAGCTGAACTTGGCATGGGATGCGAAGAATAACAAGAGCGGTTATTTTGCTCTACTTTGCTCTGGTGACACCTCATCTGGAGACTGTGTCCAGCTCTGGAGTGCTCATCACAAGAAATACATGGACTTGTAGAAGACTAAAAATTCCTATGGAGGAAGGCTAAGAGAGTTGGAGTTGTTAGTCTGGAAAAGAGAAAGTTCCGGGGGAGACCTTACTGCAGCCTTTCAGTGCTTAACATTTGGAGAGAAACATTTTAGCAGGGCTTGTTGTGATAGGATAAGGGACGTTGGTTTTAAACTAAAAAAGGGTAACTAGGTGACTAGATAAAAGGAAGAAATTTTTCATACTGAGGGTGGTGAAACCCTGGAACAGGTTACCCAGGTAGGTGGTGGAGGCCCCATCCGTGGAAACCTTCAAGGTCAGGTTGGATGGGGTTCTGGGCAACCTGATCTAGTGGAAGATGTCCCTGCTTACAGCAGGGTGGCTGGACTAGCTGACCTTTAAAGGTCCCTTCCGACCCAAAGCATTCTACGATTCTATGATTTTTACAAAAGTTGAAAAGTGCTGATAATGTACAGGACTGGCCATTTATCTTTAAGGAAAGAAACAGAATAATCATAAAATACAGAGGCAAAAGCTGTGATTGAAACACTAAGTCACTAGTGGATTAATGAAGGATACCAGAAAAGCCTGGAAGAAAAGCATCCATTTGCATAGGTTTTGAGAAGACAGAGTGGTCTACTGAAATCTTAGCTGCCATCAAACTTGTTTGCTGCTTTGGTAATATGGAAAATTACATTTGTTAATATAGTCCTTTCAAAACTTTCTGTGAAAAAACACCAGGAGTTAGCAAGAACAGAAACATCTGATTAAGGATTAATGGGGATAACTCTTCCTGAAGCTTCTCATGACCACATGAGAAATGGTGTAATTCTAGACAGCTAAGGTGGTTGTCACAAAGACTGAGCTAGACACATGTGTATGCCATCCTCACTTAAAATCTGAGCAGGAAAAAAACCACCACCACCACCAAAAAAACCCCACAACACAAAACCAACAACAACAAAGAAAAAAAAACCTCAAAACAAAAAACCCACAAAAAGAAAAACAACCCAACAGTGTTTATGATAACAGCATAATCTGGCAACTGCAGATCACATCCTCAAAGGCAACTTTTGTCATCTGTCTGAAAATATGTCAGTGCTATTCTTGCATTTCCAGAAGATGGAGCAGCTTGAAGTAGGAACCCTAAAGGGATTTATTAGACTGCTAGCTCTGCCCTCTGCAACTTTAGTTTCCTCACAGTATGAAATAGGTCTCAAGGTCTTCAAACCTCTCACACTGACAGGAATGGTAGCTGATGTGCTTGTCAGTAACACAGAGAAAACCCATGATTTTTGAAACAGAACACATAAGCCTTTGCAGCTCGTACAAAAGACTGATTCTGAGAGACGTTAGTGTTGTCCAACTCATTCTCCCTAGACAGGCTGCAAAGGAGGACACAGGCACACATTTATCTATGGATCCTGGACACCTACAATTTTGTAAATACATCTTAATATACTAAAGTACACAAATGTACTTAGTGAACTTTGAATTTTTTTCTGAAAAGGAGTAGGAAGAAAGGAACACAGTGCTAAATGGTATCTGCTATTAATTAATATTCTTTGAATTTGCCTCAGATACTAAAAACTACAAGCCACAGAGCATCTCAAATTTCTGCAAAAGACTACAGAGAAAAGTCAGAAATTCCAATTAAACATTGCAAAAAGTTTATTTTTAGTTCTTCTCTAGTTTTCTAAACAACTCAGTTAATTTACTATGAAACTATAGAAAAAATTGTTCCAGAGGAGAATTATATTTTTGAGGTTTGAGTTGTGGGGTTTTTTTTTGTTTTGTTTTACATAACAAAATGTAAAGTTTCTTTTAGAATGGTGTTCTAAAAACTAAAGTCATATCTATCGAGCAACTACATCTTCATCACAAAATGACATACAAAACTTAAGAGAATTTTCAATGTTAGATCAGGAATTGTGCTAATCTGGCAAGGAAAAAATTTAAGATTCTAAATTTTGTCACTAATCTAAGATGACATTAATGTTAATATTTTTTAAATTGAGGCAGAGAAATAATAATCAGTATACTGTGTTCAAGGGGAGAATATAGTGATCCAGGAGATATTGACTCCTGGGAAAGTTCATTTCTACTCAGGTAAAACTGAACATTACGTTCTTGAAGACTGTTCCTACAGCAATACATGTAATTATTTTTTCACTGTGGGCTTTTAGTCATATAAATGCTAAACATTTTTATAATTGAATTGTTCTGGGAATTTCCTTTTTACAAAGTCCATGTATATTTATTAAAATTTGCAAAGCTGAACAGGTATGAAAGAGAAGTAATGAAAAGAAAGGGGAAATATTGTTATGCAAGTAATAAGACAGAATTAATCCAATGTATAACTTTAAAGCTTGACAACCTTATCATGAAGGAATATCTCATGAAAGGCAAACAAATATCTGTCTTTTTCCTTCTCATATGTGTATCTGCACTATTATAAATTTATCAAGCAGAGGACAAAGAAAATGAGCAAATCAGGAATCGACTGTTTATTAAAGGAATGCAAAGTCAAAACAAATCTCTAAAACAATTATTTGTCATCAGAAAGGAGAAGCAGATAATTAATGTTTAATTTACTGAGTTATTTCATTAGTTGAACAGTCTCAAAGCCTTTCACTTCCAGGCTTCATCTTTTAATAACTTCTCCCTCCTAAATTTATAAAACATTAGAAGTTTCAATTGTTTTTCAGAAACTATTCAAGATATAAAGCTGAAGTCTTTGGGATCAGCCCAGAATCTATAATTTTGTTTTCTAATTAATACACTTTGCTCAGCATTTACATTTGCTATCTATTTCAGACTATGTTTCTTAGAAAGATTCCAGATGGTTGATTTGAAACTAAGGTCAGCTTTTTGACATTTTCTTTATAATAGCACCAATGTTAATAAATAAATAAAAGAGACTTTTCCCAGTAATGGCCTACTTTAAAAATTACCATCTCATTGCTTCAATGTTCACTTAGGTAAATTGTGGGTCTCACCTTGGCATTTAATTAGTCACTTGTAAAAAAACCAAACAAAACAAATGACCAAACAGCTTCACATGGGCATGTATTTGCACTGCATAATAGTTACTGCTTAATTATCTTTATTTCAGAAATAATATTCATTCATTTCACTTGCTAAAAAGTGTTAGCCTTTCACAGATCTCTGTAAATGTAACATCAAGTATAAAAAAAATTTTCTCCTTTCTCTTTTATTTCCAATCTCTTTGTTTGCCATCCTTAAAGTGACATACTTAAATGTCTCTTCACACTCTCTCTTACCTCAGATTAGTTTGACAAACACAGAAAAGAATAAGAAGTAAATATTTCAATTTTTGCTCTAGTGGAATATTTGTGCTTTAAGATATTTTCTGCCTGGAGCATGTACTGTGCTTTACTCAGCTTAATTCAATTCATTTTTGGTATCTAACGTAGGAAATAATGTCTTTCATTGGTTCTCATCATTCAGATACCATTTCCAATCTATTTTAGATTAATATCATTTGAGTTAAGCGTTCACCCCTAGTTGCTTTGAAAAATATTAGTAGGAAAACATGCTCACCTTCAGGCTCCCCACAGAGTGTACACTGTGACTCTGCAAGGAAAAAGAGAAAAAAAAAAAATCTTGATTTTAACATCTGTCATAATTACATCCAAATATAACAAAACTTACAGGAATCAAAGTTAGCATGAAAAACACAATTCTATACTCAGCACCCATTTTTTAACAGCTGCAAAATAACATATAAAAAGGAGTTTTTGCAGGAAGAATTTTAAAACAGAACTATATTCATGTCCAGTTACATCTATATAACTATCACCTTCATAGAGTCTAGCTGAATGCATTCATGTAGCAGGACTTTTTGCTTCCACATTTGTAGATGTACAATACTGTAGTGACAACAGTCACTCAAATAAAGAATTTAAGCCTTCTAATATTGTATTATTGGAGGTAGCAAGCAGGAATAGTGACAGAGTTATTATATTTCTTTCTCATATAAGACTTCCAAGTCCTCTCGGGCAAGGGGATTAAGTCAAACAATGTAAATTTACAGTTATACTTCACAAAATATTCAAATATAGAAATGAAGGACATAAAACTCCATCATAACAAACAGATGGTCTCTAAATGTACAATAACTATTTTATTCACACATTGCTATTTGGAAGTTGGCCGTCTTAAAGTTATTTTGCATAATGTACAAACAGAGGAAATATTTAAAATACCCCTTGGGATTGAGCTGCTCAGGTGTTAGTATCAAGTTGTAAACCAAAGCTATTGTTTAGAATCCAAATACCAGAATCAATTGAAATCACAGGGAATGTAATCAAGGTGGCAGATAATTCTGATAAACTGGAAGAAGTTCTAGAACAAGACAGCACAGTACATTTTAAAACATAAATCTCTGAAATCTCCATTTTAACACTCAGTTGAAAAATTACACCTCTAACAGCAACAGTATGCTGAAGCAAATATATGTATATACAGGCACACGTGCACGTGCATATATATTTTTATATCAATTCAGTACAAAGAGCAGTTTAACATGCCTGCTATATAAAAATCCAATTCAAAAACTTGCTCATATTTTCTCCGGCCTTGAATGGCAAATAGGAGATTGGACTTCAGCTATGATCTTGACTCAAATGCAAAACAAGGCAGAAATATAGAATATGAAACACATACACTGAGTAGATTGACCTTTACAGCATCACTGTGATATTGCCAGTTATTTAGAAGTACTTTCTCCATATAGATAAGAGGCTGTCTTACAGTAACCCACTGTTGTAATGGTACTTGACCCTACATCTTTCATATATTTTAAAAACGTTAATGACTGGGTTTTTACTACTGCCAGGGGTTGTAGAGTGCATGAGGGAAAGGAACAAGAAAACTATGTTTATCCAGGCAGCTCTGCTGCTGATAGGTGGATCACAACAAGCATAATGTTGCATGATAGAGAAGAATTAATTCTGATCCAGTTCAGCACCATGAAATGTGTAGTTGAACCATCTATTGATAGACTCACTGGTGTCCCCAGAAGACCTGACAAAGTGAAAACAACACCCCAACAGCAAGCTTGAGAAAAATCACCAGTGGAAAGCATGAAAAGCCTAGTCTCAGATAACACAGGCATTTCTTTCACTGCTGGATGAAAAACACATTTGCCGCAATCTGAAGTGATGCAGAGGAAGCAGCTCAGATCTCACTTTTAATTCAAAGACTTTCTGAGGTTTTACTAAGAGGGGCTGCCTGTCTGTGTCCAGCTTATTATCCTGATTGATAAGGAAGAACAAGCTGAGACTTGGTTTCTGAACTCTGACTTTTTCCTGATCCTCTACATCCTGCTAACAGCTCCTTCACTAGTTTGTTACAATCCAAAGAGTGTTTGACATTTTTGCAGCTCTAAACACCATCTTCTCCACTTAAAGGTCCCCATGCAACATTATAAATTATAAGCTTCTCTCTTTTCTTTCAATAAAATAAATTAGTACCAATATTGCAAATCTGCAGCAAGGTAGATATTATAACTCAAAATAAGGCTTGCAGCCATGACTAGTGCCAGAAAGTTGTCCAAAAGCTAGACAGGTGTCAGCGTTATCCCTGCCAGATCGCTGGTTTTTGGACTTATTTCAGGTGTTTGTTAAGCTCCCTTGTTTATGGGCAAGCCAGGTGTTTCTTCTCCTATGTCAGCATGCCTGGGAGAGTTCATGGGGGGATTTTGTTTTAAATTGTCAATGTATGCTGGGCATCATTTGAAACTGACAGCAGCATCTCTCCTACACTGGTATGAAGCAGACTTTGTGGATGATTCACCAGTAAGCCTCTATTTACAAATTCCCTCACTGTGGGGGAGGAGTAGATACCCTTCTTGTTGTGCTTGACACATAGAGAGTTACAAATACAAACACAACCACTTCTACTAGACATGTGAACAACGTGACAGGGAGGTTGTATGGGGCACTGTTTTCCACAGAGCCTCTGTATGTGTGTGAGAGGTAGAGAATTAAGTTTATTTAGATCCGTACATTCTGTGGTTGTTGTTGAGAGATTGCATGTCCTAAATTTCCCAGACTAAAATAATATAAACCATACAAATCACGCTCAAATATTTGTAGGTTTACATTATAAAGAAATACAGAAATCTTAAAATCCTGTAAAGAAGCTATGTCTTGAAAATAACTTATTTTCTCTGGAAGGAAGTATCTTAGTAGAAAAGATCTTTGTGGAAGATAGCAGAAGATAGGTCAATACTAAACATCTGTACTAATTTAGAAATTTTCTAATTTCAATTTCAATTTCAGTTCTGGGATAAGATGACAGCAATGAAGGACATGACAATAGCGTAAAACATTACCACTCCATCACCTGAAATGACATTGTTTAGGCTGAGATGCACCTCACCAAAAGTTGAGTGTCTCAGCATTACTGTTCAAAATCTAAACTAATCTTAAAAGATTTCCTAATTAACAGAAAGAAACAGTCACTTAGCCTGCCTTAGAAACCTATGTTAGCATGAGATAAGTCAATAAATTGCTTTTTGTAAGTACCCATTCCTTTTTTTTGTGTAAGAGGTCTTAGACTTAGGCTACATCTTCACAGTAACATTCAAGTTCATTCAGTAACATTCTAAGTGACCTGTGGAGGTCACAGCCTTCCACTGAGAGCAGGGATGTCACCAGCATGAGTTCAGCTCAGCTGGGACTTTCATAATCAAGTCCTGAAAGCCACCAGGGATGGAGATTCCACAACCTCAGTAGGCAGCCTGCTCCAGTGGTGTATCAGTCTCACAGGGTCCTCCTTGAATCTCTCAGTCTACAGTTTGTGGTCATTCTCCCTTGTTGTATCACCTAGCACCACCAAAAATACTTTGACTTCATCCTGTCTGTAACTATCCTTTAAATACCTGTAGCTGGCTATAGATCTTTACTTCAACAGACTAAATAAGCGCAGCTCCTTCAACTACTCTGACCAAAAGGTTCTCTGCTAGTCCTTCCATTTTTTCCCTATGCTTCCAAAACCGGGGAGCCTCAACCACTTAACACAGTATTCCAGGTGCAGCCCCAGCAACACCAGAGGGAAATAATACCCTCCTCAATTTCCTGATCATATTCATACTGTCATATATCAGTATGCAGTTTGCCTATTTGCAATGAGAACACTCTCTGTTTGGCCCATGTGCAATTTGCTAATCATGTTCCTTCCAAAAAAAATAAGTGAATAAAATCAAATCTTAGTAAGATCTGTCCCTTGATCCAAGTCTTCCACCAATTATACTAGTGTTAATGTATGTATGGCACAAGGGAAGAGGGAACGCATGGCCAAACACAGGTAGACCAAGACTGCTTTTTTCAGGACTGGCCTGACCATAAATCAGCTTAAGGGAATCACAAAATCTCAGCCTCATCCAAGTAACTTCTGTGTACCCACATTGGATGAAATGATGTCCGAAGTGAAAGTGCTTAAGCTACTGTGTGTTGTGATGGAATAGGAGCAGGAACATTTCAGACAAAAATATTTCTTAAGCCTCTCCTTCTCACAATTCCTAGTAATGGATTATGCTTCTATATTTCTAATTCATCTAAAGCATTATAATAAAACTTCCACAGGAGGTATTATTTCTTTTTAATATGTTGCTAATCAGCTGCCCCTAACAAAGATGGTCATTCTTGCAAGCACTCATATATGTGAGTACCTTCTTTGTCATTGCTCTCAAAGCTAAAATGACTAAGATGGGCAAGCGTTCAGAGATTTGAGGCCTAATAAATCAATAGAACAAGGAAAACCTATATTTATATTATTAATCTGAATCTATCATTTTGAAATTGTCTAGCCAACAGAAATAATCTTCCCAGAGACAAGAACCTGCTGACAAAATAGGTCATAAGAAAGATCTTTTGAAGAAACAAATTTATCAAGAAGACACAAGCTCTTTTTTCCACCTAATAAGATGAAATTTATTTATTTTGATAGTTTTTCTTGTCTAACCTAAATGATAAGTTAAACTGAAAATAATAAACCCAGACATGTAGAAGAGAACATCCTTTCTCCAAAAAGCTGAGTTCAACATTCTATTTTAAATTAGAGTGAAGATAAATTATTCTGCTAAAAATGTTCACCTTTCCTTGCTTTGTACGTTCTTTTTTTTTTTTTTTTTGTACGGCTGGTACAATAAAATCTATTACAAAGAGCTACAATAAAGAAAATATATGGTCAGATGAAAGATACAATATAGCCATTATGAATAAATTATATTTCAAAATATTCACATAAGCTATATAATGTAATAAGACTAAGACAACACATTATTAGTACTATTTAAAATCAGTTTAAAAAAATACTGCATGGCTTATAATAGTTAACTATATTTTAATGTACACTATGCTCTCAACAGGATTGTACCCAGATTAGGGAGTCCAACCAGGATGAGTTTTGACTCAGAAATAATATGCAAAGGTGAGAAGCAGCGGTTGGGATAACTGATCACTTCAGCACTGCATTCATAAAGTGGATGTGGTCAGCCCTTCTGACTACCCCTTGAATAATACGACACATCCAGTTTTGTATCCCCACTTCATTTGTGTAACAGACCTTTCTCTTACTCTTTTCACCTGATAATACCAGAGATCATTTGCAGCTCTTTTCTGCTGCCACTCTTTTGTATATTATTTTAAATTTCAGTTACACACATGTATGTTCTCTATTACTTATATATATATTTTTTTTTTCTCCCACTACCGTCTAAGTCTACTTACTGAGTGGCCAAAAAGATCCCCCTGTTATATAATTACTGAATATCACTGACTATTTGAAACCAGAATTCCATGCATTAGAGGAAAACTGGCAATTATTTTTATTTCACAGGTTGGCCTCACAAAACCAATTTTCGGATTGCCTTTTTTTTTTTTTTTCCCTTTTATTTATGCAAAATATCAGAAATCAATTTAAAAGCAATGAAAAATTAGGTCAAGTCTCAGTAAGGAAATTTAGCAGGTAGCACTTTAGATTTTGGTTGTAATGGCAAGAACTGCAGCTGTTTCTGACACTGTTTCATCAATGTCTCTTTTCATCATTTTACTGATGTCAGTGGAAAGGAATTCTGTGGAACTTAAAGAGACATGATGTAGCCATGCCTTATATGAGATTTAGTGCAGCTGAAAAGCAAATTTAAGTCTACTAATTTTCTACTGATTTTTAGAATTTTAATCTAATATTTGTATCTACAAATCTTGAGCTATTAGAACTACATTCTCCATTCTCTCTTTTTATGTCTATTTTTTTCTCCTACACCTTTTATCTGTAGCTTGTTCCTCCTGTTGATATCTTACCACTGCAAATACCACCACCTGAAACATCAACATGACAGACCTATAGGAAAAACTACAAGATTTTATCATGTCAGTCAAGATTCTCCAATTCAAAATCATCCTCTGTTCCACACCAATGCTAGAGCAAGTCCTGTGGAGATCTCTCACTCTGTTCAGTCACCCATGTAGGAAAGGCATTGAAAAACACCTACAAAATCCAACTAGCATTTTCTTCTGCAAAGCACATTTGAGCTTTACCTACAGAAATATTTCTAAAATGTTCTTTAACATCTCCAGTGACAGGGAATAAAACTCTCTTCAGGTAAATTATTTTCATTGTTAAACTCTGTTTGCAGTTGGAGAGATTTTTCCTGTGTAACCCAAACAGCCATTGCTTTCAGCTATGCAGATAGAGGACAAGATTTTTTATGCACTTAGGAAAAAGTAGTGTCTAATTCAGAACAGTCAGAGAAATAAGCAAAAATAGTTTCAAGTTACTCAATCAAAAGCAAAGCATTCAATTATACTCACATACATACACATGTAGTTTTGTGTGTATATACATATCTGTCTATCTCAAAACCTTTTTTCTTCTTCTGAACAGTAGTATTTACACATAAAAATAACTACCAGCAGTCAGTTCAGCATGCAGAATGTACTGAAAAAAGTAGTAACAACTGTTTAGAACTGTTGTGGATAGAGCAGATGAAAGTATTTCAACCCTTTGAAAAAGTAATTCTGCAAGCACTTCTTGATGAGTATAAGAGCAAACTTTCCTGCCTGCCTCTCACTGCTGATCACTTACGGTATAACCACTTTCAAGATGAGATTCCCTTGAGTTTGCCATTTCAGCTTTCTTGAATCTTTCATTTTAACTGGGGAAACCATAACGAAGGGCCTTTTCCTGCCCAGGATCAGGCCTTCTGTTTAGGAAAAACAAATATCTACTAGAGTTTTTGAGAATAGGAAAAACAATAGAAAAAAATCCAGCTGCCTATGAGAGACTGGCAGCTGGGTTATATTGGGAAAGACAGAGCAAGGGGAATAAGTAGCTCTGAGAAGGGCAGATACTGAAAGAACCTTAAAAAAACCCCAGAATACAGAATAGCCATTATTAAAATAGAATGAGCCTAAAGCAGAAGAAAACCAACCAACCTGGCAGTAAACTTCATATCCTTTTGAGCAAATGAACTGACATCCAACCAATTGCATAAAGCGACCACTAAGAGCCCATTATTTTCCCCAGATAAAAATACAAGGTTCATGCTTAAAGCAATGCCAGAACCTATTCACAGTACTTGCACATCTGATCCTTCTCCATATGGAGTTTACACATTACACATGCATTAACCAAGCCAAAAGAGATTTCAGAGAAGAATTACAAGACCAGACAATCAAATATTTTCACAGGAAAACAAAAATAACTCAAGCAATAAAAAGCAAAATATAAACCACTCAGGAAAGGAAAAAAAAAAACCCTAATGTTTCTCTTGGTGATCTGAACACAAATACTTTCTTTTCAGAGGAGCAATCATAAACATAGTAATAAAATGGCTGTGCTTTAACAAACTTCTGATACATATTTTGAATGCGCAGTATCAAATTGAAGAGTTCAAATACCCCAAACAAGTCCAAGAAAGACCAGAAGGTGTGTTTATAAAGAGCAAATCTATATGTTTTTCTCCTCATTTTTACACTCTTTTTCTAATACTTGATGTTTGAAGGTTAAAGTGAGTCATATTCCTCACAGACAAGGAAAAGAAACTTACCACCTACTAATCACATTGTTGTATCTTTAACAAAAAACACCAAGGAGAGTAAGTCTGGTGATAAAACATTGTAAGACTGGGTACCCGTGGAAGTGCTGTGAAATACAGAACTGAAGACAATCTGAACCAGAGGCTTGCTCCAAAATCCCTCTGGAGCCAATGCAAGTGTCATTGGTGTTCAGCAGACTCAGGGTCAAATCTCAACAGCATACTACTGAAGAACTAGCCAGGCTATCTATCACCATTCCTCTACTTTCTGTCTTTTTCTCTCTCTCTCACTTTGCTTATTTTAAGAGATTTCACCAATAACTTCAGAGACTCATAAGAGAAACTAAAAATGGTACAAATCCAAGCTAAAAATGACATAACAAAGTTCCAAACAGATGGCAAAAAATGTAGAATGGGACAGCACAGTTATAGAGTAGATCACATACTATCATACTTTACTACACTGAAGGTTAATTTGATGTTTTCACTCCTTTCTCCTTTTTTCTCATATAGGAATCAGATTTCAAAAACATTTAAATGGAATGGGGGGTTGGTTCGACAAACAGATTTAAGGGGGTAATTTGAAGCACAAAAGGTGTACAGAAAGGTGATGTAACCATTGGAAGGAGTAAGAGATCAAGTCCAGGATGTATCCACATCTGGGTAAAACTGTTGAATGATGTCCTTCAGGTAAAATCAGTAACATATATCAGCTTAGAACAGTACAAGTTGGAAGGCACCTCCTGAGTTCGTCAGAGTTTATCCCTCAATTCAGAGCATGGCCAACTTCAAAGTAACATTAGGTTTCTCAGGGCCTTGCTCACTCAAGTTTTGAAAATCTGCAAGAAGGAGAATCAACAGTCACTTTGGGAAGCTGTTCCAGTGTTTGACCATCCTCACCAGAAAGAGTTTTTTCCTCATGTCTAATTGAAATTTCCCCTACTGCAACATCTATCTATTCCCTCTCGTCTGTTCACTGTGCATATGCATTAAGAGTCTGGCTCCATCTGGCTGTAATGACCCATTAAGCAGCTGAGGACAGTAATTAGGTTTGCTCTCCCCTTAGCTTCTTCTTCTTCAGGCTGAACAAATTCGTGTCTCTTCAGTGTCTCCTTGTGCATTGCATGCTTCAAGAGAAGCATGTGCATTGCATGCTTCACCCATCTTGGTGGCCATCCTCTGGAAACACTCCATTTTGCCTGTCTTTCTTATACTGGGGTGGGGGTGGGTCAGGTTCTAGAACTGGCCACTACTCGAATTGCAACACCTGAAATACCAAAAAGAGGGGAATAATCACTCCCTTTAACCTACTAGCTGTACAGATGCAGCCCAATGTGCAGCCAGCCTTCACTGCTGCAGATACACTTCTGAGATACTAATAAAGGGGCACTCAAACACAAAAGGATTGTGATTGTCACAGTTCAGGCTCAGGGCAGTCAGCTGTTCCTTGTCCTCAGTCTCTACAGCTGCTATACCAAAGACCCATCAATACCCTTTTGGGTCCTTATAATACCCTTTCCCATTTCTTCCCAGTTAGGCTTACTTCAGCCTCTAGTACAGTCAGTTCTTGAGATCCTTCTGTTATTCCAGTAATAGTAACAAATTCAGTCCCTCTATGACTCGATGGCAACATGGTGCACTGTGCACCAGTATCTACTATGGCTCTATACTTCTGTGGTTCAAATGTGCCAGGTCATCGAATCCACACAGTCCAATAAACTCTGTTGTCCCTCTCCTCCACCTGGCTGGAGGCAGGGCCCCTCTAATTCCGAGGGTAGTGTCCATAATTGGCAGCTGGGTTTGTGTAGTTCACTGGGTTCACATGGTTTACCTGGTTAACAGGGTATGTATAGATTGCAGGAATTACACCGTTTATGGGATTTACACTCTTTACAGAATTTGTACTTACTACAGGAATTATATTTTCATTTCCCCTACTCAACGTTTTGACCTGAGGCCCATGTACTTGGACCAAAGGACTGCTCATAATGGATTGGAGCTGTCTCTCTTCTGGAAAAATTCTCTCTTCTCTTTGTTTTACCTTGTAAGTAGAGTACTCGTGCCTGTAGAGCAGAGGTAGGTTTTCCATCCCATCTGCTCATTTTCTTTCCAAAGGCATGGAGAAGAGACCACAGGGTATGTCGTGACATGTACTGCTCCTGTTTATCTGGTCTCAAAGAAGAGTGTCTTCTAGTGGTTTCAACACGGATCCACTCAGGGGAAGAATCAGATCTGTTCTCCCTCCTCTCTATTTTTTCAACCAGTTTTTCAATGGATCTCTTGGTTTCCTTAGCCATCCTGTCCACAACTGATATGTGAACATGTAAAGGACCAGAGACAGTGTCTTCATATAGTTGTGCTTCTGACTCACACTCTGATTCAGCTTGGAGAGGACCCTCTCCCTGCTCCATCACTGGACTTGGCTGTTTAATTTGTTTTCTTTTCCTCAGAGGAGCAACTTGTACAGGTGCAGATTGAGTGGGAATGGTCACAGTAACTTTTGGTGTAGCTGCCGGCTTTGCTTCTGGAGTTGGAACAGTTTCAGTGCTTGTTGTGAGAGTTGCAGCAGCAGTGCTTGTTTTGAGAACCGGATCATCATCAGCAGGGCTCATGGGGGGAGTCTGTGGAGTATTGAGAAGCTGTGGTGCTTGGTTTTGATGCAGCAGCACCAGAGCTCATTGGAGGGACCTGCGGAGACTCAGTAGGTGTGGTGCTTGGGTTTGGGGCTGGCGCAACAGCAGGGCTTGTTGGGGGTGCTTGAGGAGTCTGAACAGTTGCAGCACGATTCCTGCATGTCATAGAACCTTATGAAGTCTGGATAACTACTGAGCATATCATGGAACATCACAGGGAAATGGCATGCACTCTATGTCTTTTGGTGGCTGCCCGACCAGTATAACTGCACTGATGATTAAACTGATGCCACACAGTGAAAATGTTAGAAAATCGTAATAATAATATGTTATTCTGGTAATAACCTTGTCCACAATCCTCACAATTTAATGGAGTTCTAAAATCCAGTGGAGTCAGATTAGCATACAGGGGAGCAGTATAACTTCCCGAGATAAAACCAAAAGTATTCCTAGTTATGAAAACCACTATGGAATGCCTGTAGTACAGAGACGCACCCACTGCCCAATTCAGCACAACATAAATCAGAGAAAAACACCACAGGAAAGCAGCAGCTTTTGCCAAGCACCCAAAACCAAGAGCTTTCAGATAAACAGTGAGAATAAGCAAACAACGTAACACATACGGCACGTAAGGGAAGAGTACAGCACTTAACTCAGAAAGAAATGCTAAGAAGACACGAACTGACACTGCTCTCAGAAATGGCATCATTTAGGCAGTCTGGTTTAGATTCCAATTCTTAAAGATGCTCAGGAAAAAAGGTGATACTCTCAAGTGAGCGAACCAGAATTTGAACTATTCGGACAATCTGTCAAAGCTCTGATCAAGCCCCACGTTGGGCACCAATAAATCTGTCGTGGTTTAGGGTCAGGGCAGTCCCTTAGACCTAACAGTCGCTCTCTGTTAACCCTCCTCTCTCCACAAAGGGGAAAAGAAAAGGAATAAAGGGGAGAGACTTAGTGATTAGAAAAGGAAACTAGAACAGCTTTAATAATAATAATACTACTAACAAAATAGAATATGTACAAATATATACTAACCCAATATGGAACCCAACGTCCCTGATGGTAATTACATCACTGTCACCACTGATGCTGTGGAGCAGGCACCGGAGGGTCCCAGACTGGGCCCCACAGCAGACGGGAGTTGTGTTCAGGAGCTGGATTCTGCTACTGGATTCAGGAACACACCGACTGGGATTGAAGGCAGAATGAACAGAGTCCTCCTTGGATGGTCAGAGGAAGGAACTGAAAGAGGACCTGAGCCAAGACGAGCAAAGCTGGCAAAGTGGTCCAAGAGGAGAGAAGAGCCCGGGACCCCCAAGAGAGAGGGCAAGTGAGCAAGCAAGCAAGCTAGCAAGTAAACAAAACTAGCAAGCAAGCAAGCAAACAAAATCAAAACTAACAAGCTAACAAAAAACCTATAGACCCTCCAGATCCCTCAGCTTTATACCAAATATGACGTATATGGGATGGATACCTCGTTCATCAGTTTGGGGTCACCTGCCCTGTCTGCAGCTCCCTGCAGGTGCGGCCTTTCACTTTCTGCACCTCCCAATGTGGTTCACAAGATCCAGCAGTGGTCTTGGTCTTCACACCCATCCTTGGTAGTAACTCTAACCATGGGGTGTTATCACTGCCAGCAGCAGACACTGTCTGTGAAAACAGGCTGCTAACTTCAGACAGTGCAGTTAGTGAGAAGTACTGAACTGAAAAGTAAAATCACTAAATGGAATTAGTTCTCACTCAAACCAGGACAGAGATATACAACTAAAGCTTTGAACTAGTCCAGTTCCAAATATGTCATGACATCACAAGCTAAGTGACTACTCAAGGAGGTTACAGCAGAAAACTTGCCATGCCATGCAGTCTCCCAACAGCTAGGGACCATAGCTCAAGAACCGATCTGTTGTAGAAGTCTTTTCTACTGTCCTGAGAAGGAAGGTACTATGGATTCCTTCTTAAATATAGGCTGGAGGAAACAGGGCTACCTTACAAGAGCACTGAACTATCCTCTGTAAGAATTTCTGTCTTGACCACTTTATAATGACTTCTGAGATCTAACGATATTTCTAAATAGATCTGTATATCTCAGGAAAAGAGTTCCATTTAGTCTCCTCTTTGCATCAGAAATGCTGTCTTCAGGTGGGAGTAAGCAAATACACAAGAAACACTAATTTAGTGTGAAACATTAAACTTGAGTTTAGACAATGAAGCAAAAATCTGTTTATCCTATACAGTGTTTGCTGCCAAACAAAAGTTAATAAACCTAATCTGGAAAAATTTAACAGTGAACTGACAAAAGAAGAAGCTTCTCTTTCCATTTTGAACATTCTCAGGAAAACAGAAGAGTCTGTTTTGTTGATGATTTCAAACACATCCATCTTTCTGGATATAGAATCACGACCTCTGTCATAACTATTACAAAGGCACAAAGAGCTCGTTGCAGGACTCAGACCTTAGCTCAAAATAACAAGATTGCTTATTTTTTAGCTTTTATAATAGAAAATATAGATTTGATTGGGGCAATAGAAACTTTCCAATGAGTTAAACAGAGAAGAAAGAAGTTTGCCAGTTTCTGTAAAGCAACTACCAACTATAGTGCAAAGCTCCCAACTTGTTCTGGTGAAGAGAGCATCCACACCTGTACAAAGCCCCTATGCTGGCACAAGCTGCAAAACTTGGCACATATGGAAACCTTTTGTGCATTAAGTTTTCCATAGTGAACATTCCTCATCAACATTCATAAACAAAAACAATCCAAAATTCCAGTTGAAACTGAATTAACATTAATCAGAACTGTAGATACATCCTTTGATAAAAAGGTATAAAACTGAAATAAAGAAACAGGAGTTGAGGGGTTTAGCTTATTTCAAGAAGCTAAAATCGAGATATGGAATTAAATGACTAAAAAATAGTCTGATCTTCTTGCAGAAACACTCATCAATTCAACTTAAATAGCCAAAAGCAAAGTTGAAACAGCAGACTTAAATTTACTATTTCTTTTCAACTGTGTGAGTCCCCCTTTTTTTTTTTTCCTTCAGCACAGAAAGTACACAGAAATGTGGACCTCTTTCAGCCAACCTCACCTTTTAGATTACTGCAGCAAGCTAGCATTCTCTGTCACTGATTTGACCTTCACTTCCTTTATACTTTTGCAATGGTCTGGTGATTTCTTTAATAGTTAGCTACAAGGAAGCCCAGATCTGCAGTATTAGGAGTCTATGTACAGAGCACAGTCATCAAAAGGAGCCCTCAGGTCAAAAAAAAATTAACACGCACTATGCCGTAGCTGTAACTGATGAGTATCACAGATCTCTGTGTTGCTTAGAAATTTCAGGGAACCTGAAGTGCCAATACCCAAAACTCATATGGGATGGTTTTGTCTGATTCTTAAACATTACTGAAACTAGAATCTCAGCACAAGCCTTGCAAGTATTTCAGATGTTGTTATTAATACAATAAAACCCTCGTAAAACTCTCAAGATCGAATTAAAGTATAATATACTCACCTAATTAAATACAAATCATTGGCATTATCATCATTGGAGCAAACTTTCATTGACCAGTCTAGCCTAAGGGCAGGTTACTGTTAATAGCCCCATCTGAATGTTATTGCCTTTTGGAAATTAAGTGTTGTATTGTGTCTAACATAAGATGAAGTTATATAATTACACATCACTTTCAAGATGGTAAAAAAGCATTAGTCCAGAAAAGACACTAGTCCACAGTAATTTTTTTGTAATTTCTCAAATTAGTCAACTGAATTTAAAGAAAAATTAGTTTCTCTCTGTTCTTTAGAACTACTTTTTTTTTCTCTCCTTCCAAATCCAATAAATACAATTTCTACTGTAACTGTCGCTTTCAATCAAAATAATACAAAATTCTCTCTACTTCCTAACAAGATACTGGAAGCAAGTTTACAGAAAAAAAAAAAAAAAGAAAAATCACAGATTAATTGAGCAGTTTCTCTTTGTGATCCAGTGTTCAAAGTCCATGCCAAGAAACTGCCACCCTCAGTTTGGTTTTCTGCCTGAATATTTAAATGGGAGAAAATCTGCTTCAATCACAAGAAGTTTGTTGTTAACGCAGCTTTATCTTTTACATAACCATACTAAACTCTGCTGACTGACCTCTCAATAGTCACCTAAATGAGTTTTTCTGCAGGATGGCATGAATTTAGAGATTATAAACACACACATTATGTGATTTTGACAATGCCTCTGTCTTGAATCAGATTGTTTACAAAATGTATCTAAGGGGTAAATTCCTAAAAATTTGAAACTAAAGAGATTATACATAGAATCATAGAATGGTAGGGGTTGGAAGGGACTTCTGGAGATCATCGAGTCCAACCCCCCTGCCAGAGCAGGATCACCGAGGGCAAGCCACACAGGATCACATCCAGGTGGGTTTTGAAAGTCTCCAGAGAAGGAGACTCCACAACCTCTCTGGGCACGTTGTGCCAGTGTTCCATCACCCTCACAGGAAAGACGTTTTTCCTCATGTTGAGGTGGAACTTCCTGTGTTTCACCTTGCTACCATTATTCCCTGTTCTACCACAGGGCACCACTGAAAAGAGACTGGTCCCTTCTACTTGACACCCACCCTTCAGATATTTGTAAATATTAATAAGATCCCCTCTCAGCCTTCTCTTCTCTGGGCTAAACAGCCCCAGCGGTCTCAGCCTTTCCTCACAAGAGAGATGTTCCTGTCCCTTCATCATCCTTGTAGCAGTCTGTTGGACTCTCCCTAGTATTTCTCTGTTCTTCTTTGTCACGGTTTAGGGTCAGGGTGGCCCCTTAGACCTAACAGACGCTCAAACCAGGACACTCTTGAACTGGGGAGCTCAGAACTCGGCACAATACCCCAGATATTATTAAGAAGGAGATAATATTGATAATATTTCAAGAGAAAAGTAATGAAAAAGTTATATGATCCACCTTTCAACAGTAAAATGATAAATAATTATACACAAGTTACTCATAAATAAATGTCATAAGTGACTAGTTTATAATGCTAAATTCTCTTAATCACAGAAACACCACTGAATTGCTAATCATCAGAAAACAGACATAGACAGGTGTGAAATTAGCTGTCTGTCAGATTTAATACTTCATCCCTATAAAAAAACCCCAACAACCAACCAATGGTATGATTTACCATAGCTATTTTTCACACTATTTATCTAAGTTTTCTTATTTAAAATATTTCAGTTACTGGATGGTCATGAAAATAAATAATGAAATTATTTATTTTTCATAACAATAACATTCTGGACGTGAAAATTCATGTTGTCACATAATAACATGGGATGCAAAACCTACAAAAGCAAAATCTAAAAATTAATACTGATTTAATCGGAATAAAGTATTTTTCTGTAATGTATCTGCTTTGAAATAGAGTGGGAAATGTATCTGCTTTGAAATAGAGAAGGATCTGGGGTTTCTAATTGACAAGCAATTGAATATGAGCCAGCAGTGTGCCCAGGCAACCAAGAAGGCAAACGGCATCCTGGTCTGTATCAGAAATGGTGTGACCAGCAGGAGTTGGGAGGTGATCGTGCCCTTTGTACTCAGCACTTGTGAGACTTGAGAACTGTGTCCAGTTCTGGGCACCTCCGTACATGAGAGATATCAGGGTGCTGGAGCGGGTGCAGAGGAGGGCAACGAAGCTGGTGAAGGGACTGGAGAATAGATCATATGTGGACCGTTTGAAGGAGCTGGGTCTGTTTAGTTTGAGGAAGAGGAGGCTGAGGGGAGAACTCATCACTCTCTACAACTACCTGAAAGGACATTGTAGAGAGGATGGTGCTGGTCTCTTCTCTCAGGTAATTAGTGACAGAACCAGAGGGAATGGCTTCAAGCTGAAACAAAGTAGGTTTAGACTAGACACTAGGAAAAAATTCTTCATGGAAAGAGTGGTGAGATATTGGAATAGGCTGCCCAGAGAGGTGGATGAATTGCCGTGCCTGGATGTGTTTAAGCATTGCTTAGATGTAGTGCTGGGGGATATGGTCTAGGGGTGAACTTGTAGAGTAGGCTTAATGGTTGGACATGATGATCCCGAGGGTCTTTTCCAACCTAAATGATTCTGTGATTCTGTGATTCTGATTCTGTGAAATTTGGGCAGATTAGGAGATCCTTAAATGCCCATATAGCAAAAATAAACAAAATGGAGACTACCTATTCCCTCTTCTTTACCTTATTTTCTGTCAATTAAGAGAGATCACAATACACATATTCTGATTATTCTAATGCAATAATATGTTGCAGCACAAATAAATTTAGGAAACAGAAAAGCCAAATATACATGTGAAAAAGTTAAATTACATTTGAGGGAGGAGAAAAAATAATCTCTCCAACAAAGCTTCATGTAAATTCTCAAATTAGCATTGCCTTATATTGTAGGCATTGAATGTGATGCTTAAAATTACCGTTCAACTGGTATTTTTGTTAAGTATAAAAATTGAGATCAATGGCATCTTGCTATTGAAACAATAAATAGGAATACAAAAGAACTTGTAGCTCTAAAGAAATCCAGGTGGTTTTTAAGCAGTTCCGCTTTCTTGTCCAGCTAACTAGAAGCCCAAACTCTGCTTTTAAAAAGGCCTTTGAACAGATTATTATTGCTTAGGTGCAAGACGAAATGCTGCAATAAACCTGTGTTCCTTATGACTACATGTCCTTGCCATAACATTTTAGTCACACTGCTCAAATTAACAACTTATAATGGTTATGCTTATATGAAATATTTTTCCACAGTGGAAAGAAACAGTTCTGCATAGTTTGCATGGTAGGTCTCCTTACTGTAATAGTCCCAAAGTCCAATTCAAATGACTTGGCTAGTAAGACAGTCTACCATGAAAGAAGGAGGTTTTCCTATGTAGAATCTAGCAAAAGATCTGCAAATGTACAGACATGAACAAAGGATAAGAATTGACTTTGTGAGAAAGAGCTTGGTAGCAAGAATCTAGGACTGAAGAGATCAACTCACAAAAAGAACATATTTTTCTTCAAGTAAGGTAACAAGTACCAGAAGGTATCAAGCACCACAGAACTGAAGTGCAAGGCATAAAATAATGACACCAAAATGGTGTACAGAAACACCAGCAAGCTGAAAAAAAAAAAAATATCACTAGATACAGAGAAAGAAGAAAAGATACATATGAGAATTTCAAGGTCATTTTTTAAAATTAAAATGCTGTAAGTACTGGCATTGCAAAACATTTGCAGAAGTTCACATATGCATAGCCACAAACGAATGCTCAGTTCGTGTTTACCTAAACACTGAAGCACTTTGGAAGTGCTACTGACTTCATACGAATTCCCTAGAGAGTACACTCAAGAGTATAGCTAAATGAAATACCCATTCACAGCAGGGGCTTGGTCTAAGTGTGGGAACCACAGCATCAATACTGTATATGAAAATCAAGAGAAGCATGACTCAGACATTTTATTTTTTTTTTTGAAAGACAGGGAACTTAAAATATACAATAGTAGGAAGTGAAAGATCAGGATCTTGGTATGTGTCACTATGGCTCAGACAAAATCAAGGGAAAATGGTTTTTATCAATTATTTGGCCCAAGATCTTCCAATCTGTGGATAATAACACAACTGGAGACAGAGCCAGTAATTAAGAGAAAGCAGTCGGATTCAAAAGGTTTTCCATTATTTTTTTGTGACTGGATGAGCAGATGGCAAATGCAACTTAACACAGAAAAAATGTGAGATAATTATCAGGGAAATCAAACACCAAGTTAGAGAATATGTACTAAATGGAAATCTCATCTACCAAGCTAATCAAGAAAGGAATTTGGGGGTTATTATGAAAAATAATTAAAGCCACCAAATCATTTCGCAGTTGCTGGAAAAAAAAGGCAAAGATGATAGCAGGTTACATTAATAGATAGATATACCAAAAATTAAAGCGATATTATTAGTGTTCAAGACATTTATTAAGAGGCATCCAGAATACTCCACCTGGCTCTGGCAGGCATGGAAGTGTGTGGTGAGGCAGGGCATTACAGGTGAAAGTTTAGTGTGCTAGTGGTACTCCCTGAGTACCAGGCTGCTAGTGCTATTGAGGCTGAGCCTCTCCCAGTCTCATTCACGACAGGACAAATTCCATTCAAAGCTAGGTAAGTTACTTTTGTTTCCATTGCGCTTACAACACTGTTTCAGTCTTGGATGGTTAAAACAAGCCTACTAAATTGCAACCCACATTAATTCATGGCCGGTTTATTCTTGTGCTAGCAATATAATTTTGAGTATATCACTCTTCTTTCTTCCTGCTGTTTACATCCTTGACGTAGTTATAGAGACCAGCCATATCACTTCTTGGATTTCCCCTTGCTGTGTTAAACCTGTCAACCCATTATATTTTCTCTTGCATAGTAAGTGCTTTTCTTTCTTATCACCACAGTAGCTCTCTATATAAACTGAAGGGCTCACTTCTATTTCATCACAGATTTCTGCTCTGTGAGCAGGTCTCTACACTTGCAAAAATCAGCTATGACATTGATATCAATGGTAGCAAGCAAGGAGCCCAAGGAAAGGGACATGCTTAGCTGTCACAGCAGCCAACAAGTCAGTCCAAACGACTGTTGGGAACAAGGTAAGGGCAATGCATTGGCTCAGACATATCTGTGCAAATTGTAGTACCTGGACCTGGCTGGGGAAAGAAGCAGATGGGTATAGTGCACACGGGAGAAGGGGAGGTGTCAAGTGTTGGGACCACAAGACTCGAGGGTCTGGGTTGAATTGGGAGTCTGGGGTAGGAACTAGGACCAAGGCTGGAGGCAGGGCTTTGAAGGGAGGTGGGGCACTGTGGGAGAAGAGCTATGTGACTGGGGTATGGGTAGGGGGAGTCACTTGATGGATCAGTGACGGGTGTATTGTAGGTACCTCCAGATAGGCTGAGAGAAATGGAGTTGCCTTAGGGTAAAATCAGAAATACTGGTGAGGCTCTAGGGCATTGTCAGTGCCATTAATCTGGAGTCAATTTGTGGACCAGTACACACACATACAAGCTGCTCCCTTGCTCCCACCTTATTCTCCTGTTAAATCTTGCTTTGATAAGGAGAATAAATACATGTGACTGAACTGTCTGGCCATTTGGCAGTTCTCTGACTCTCCTACGTACAATTCCCACCACCTTCACCTACTGTCCTGCATTTCAACAGGGAACTTGACACCCAGAAGACAAGTTGCTAAAAGATCCGAGAGTATTGGCATCTGAGCAGAGGAAACAGAAACCCAAATTAAGACCCCCATTGGAAAGGCAGCCGTACAAGCTCAGCAGCTATCAGATTTGTTCAGTCTCCCAATCAGCACAAGTATTATGTTGAAATCAGCTATTATACAAGCTGCTCCTTCCCCAGCAGCTGGGATTTAGGGAACATGGGAGAGAGCCAAGTGTACTGTGAATAGGGAGGCTTAGCAGATGTTACAGAGGGAGTGAAGATATTACTTGGGGTGGGAGGAAAGTTATTTATAAGGAACAGGAGGAAAGAGGACCAGGCTACTGTAACATAGGAACATAGGTCACAAATCTATAAGATATTTTCATTAGTTCCAGCATTAATCAAACAACTTGGTTGCTTTCCAAATGCAGTGTGGCATTGGAGTGTCCAGCATGAACCTAATTTTGAACTAGTAAATTACTACAAGTCATCAGAGCCAATATATTCAGGAAAAGAAATTTAATATAATGGCTGATATATACCAGGTATTAATTACAGTTTGATAGAAGAACAAAACACATTTATTAATGTTTTCTTTGATTACATCCCTTAAGTTTGCAGAGAATTAGTGATCTCAAAGTACTTTTTAATCAATAGTGAAAAACCACAGTAGTTTTTCTGAAAACAGAACAGACAATCTCTAAATTCATCTTCAGAACATTTCTCTAGAGCTTGACTGTCCTTTACAGAACTTTAAACCCACACCTGCAAGAAAGAATAAGACCTTTACTGTACATGTTTGTATGTGAACTATTTCTTTCATATTCCTTTATCTGCTTCCTCTTTTCTGCCTGGTAGGTGGGAAACATGCAGTCTTATCTTCCTAATACAATACAACCATAAATTTACCTGTACAGAGTAAAGAGGCACTTTGCTTCTGCTGTTGTCATTCATTTGATTAGTACTTCACTGGAACAATGAGAATGAAACTGCCTCTGAGACAGATTTCATCCCCAAGATGCTTCTAGGTTCATGTACTTGCAAAGAATTACATTGTCATTTTTCTTCAGATATAATGCATTTATTGTACAAATTAAGATTATGCCGTGGTTTAACCACAGACTAGTTTAAAAGTAACATGCTAATTTATTGATAGCCTATGTACTTAGCATTGCTTACAAGGCAGGTTAATTAACATAAACCAGAATTTCTAAACAATGGTAAAATTAAGCAATTGCTTTATCCAGAACTGAAGCAAAACTAAAACACATTTTGTAGGTTAAATTACACCAAACTTGAACTAAGCTGAAATGTTTAACTTTATCAGAGAGAAAGGATAAAACAGGAAAAAGCCCGGTTCAGGAAGCCTCGTCCATAAAAAGAGCATGGATACAAGGAAGGACTCTCTGAAAGGTGTTCAAACCATACCAGTTCATGCAGTTCAGTGTCATTACAAAGAAAAGCATTCCAGCACAGCACAACCCTGAAACATGACTGATCCAATCTGATACAGAAATCATTCCTTTTCATTATGTAATGTTCAACAAATTCAAAATTTGTCAGGTTTTGATTTTGCAGGAAATTCTCTCCCTAATTATGGAATAGGTAATAATCATCATAGCTCTTCTTCACAGGAACCAATTTTTAGTAAAGGTGTTGGTCACAGGCCTGATGAAGCTTGCGATATGCTAAACATTATTAAAGCAAATTCATGCTTTTACCATCCAACAAGAAGGTTCCTAAATACTATTGATCTTTTTATTACTGTTTCTGGTGTAACTTTGTTATGCTATTTTTGTAAAGACTTTTCTCAGGTAGAAAATGAGAGGAAGCAGGAAATGGACTTGTGCCACTAAATGAAAAAATAAACTGCAAAAGGCTGCTGCAATCTGTTAGGTCTCTCCCTTTGGCCCTTAGTCCAAATAACCATTGCTAGCTACTTTTCTGCTAGTCATTCAAAGCTGTCACTCTCTCCCTACCAACCCAGCAGCCAGATATACTGATATAATATAAAGGTACCCTCCAAAAGCAGCTGCATTTTCCTTTCTCTATGAAGTTGGAGAAAAAAACAGTATTTGAAAGAGATACATTTTACAAAACTCTGGTGCATTTAAAATCTAATAATAGAATAACACCTTGTGCTCAAAGGTACCTACAAGTGCTTCCACTGTTTTGTCTCCAGTGGGTAACATCAAGTGATCTTATTTTTTTATGTTGACAGTTTACTGTTAAACAAGTAGTTAGAGAAAGGACTGTGATTTTTCTGAACGTGAACAAGTGGCCAGTGGGGGATATAAATGTTATGGTCATGTGGCTGTGGGTCAGCATGCTTTAACATATATTTTCATAGAGAAATAAAAAAAAAAAATAATCTTTCAGTAACTGATAATTTAATGAAAGCCTGTATATGAGCTAGGGCATGATAATGTCTCCATGTCTTAAGCGGAATACTGGAAAGCAAAAATTCCTCCCTTAGTTTCCTGATATCAGCGGTGGTCGCTCATTTCTAATTTCATGGACTAAATATGGTCAAAAACACAGCCAAAGGCATAAGAAAAAAAATACTTCCTGCACTTAATTTTGGAAGGAAGGAAGGAAAAGAAAACAATGATGAATAATAATTATATTAATGATCATTATTAAAGCCACAAAAGGGCTTCTTGCTCCTTGAGTACAGGATAGGTCTCTCTATCTGCCTTGCCTCTGTCTTTAGTGTCATTTTTGCTTTTCCAAAGGGGCAGAAAAAAAGCTGCTGTGCTGGATAGCAGCATATGCTTTAGGTGAGGTGATGGTGGTGGGGCAGGTTCCAGAAAATTAGCTCAACAATCCTATTTGCTGGATTCCACAAGAGTAATCTTATTAAATTTATTTGTTTAATCTGTCATTATAAAGTTAAAACAATACTGTTACAAATCAACTGAGACCATATTAATGTATTAGATTGCTGTGGCTGGGGAATAAAGCAGGCGTTTATGAAACAGGAATCATGATATTTAAGTTCTGTTAAAAAGGCACAGAGAAAGGACATTAAATTATATTATCCTTGAGGAAAACTGATAGGTGCTATTGTATAGATTTCATAACATCTACTTCAGATTCCTGCCAGTTCCCAAATACCAAATTAAAAAAAACATCTATGCATTTAAAATATTCCAGCTCTAATATCAACTACTCTCTTCCCCCTCATCTGAAGTAAAGCATACATATAAACAATCTTCCTTTCACTGCTCATGCCCTCTAGAGTAAGAAGGTAGTTGTTGACACACCTATAGGTGAACAGCATAGGCAAGGCCAAGTTATGCTGCCCAGTGCATGCAATGGACATGCAAAGCAATCCAGTCACCCAAGCACGGAAGGCAGGAAGATTGCAAAGACTATGCCAGCAGCGACCACTGCCTCTCTCAGGATGCAGAGGATGAGGTATAACCAGCCTTCTTCGATGCAAGGCATGACGCCAGATCTATCATGCCAGACAAGTGCTTTTAAAGCTGTATGTATTTTCCTTTCTGCAAGTGCATTTTTCTGCCATTCTCTCACTTTCATTCCTCCTCCATATGACACAATCCTAAGGTCCAAAATCTACAAATGAACCAGTGACAGGCTTGACATTCAATATCTGGCAATTCCCACTGAGATAGCAAATGGTACTTCATGTTACTGGGAAGTGAACATTCCTCAGAGGATCCCAGCATATGTCTCACAAACCAGACTTAAAACTGAGATTTGTATCACTGCTGTAGAGAAAGCTGGCTTAGATCATTTTAAGTCAGATTTCAGTACTTTCAGTTATAAAGACAAAGGAATAGACAAAGTCCTAATAAGTTAAATCAATATATTACAGAGAATTTCAAAGCAGGGTGAGGTTTTTTGCATATATAGACTACAAAGGAATGAAGCATGATGTTTATGGTACAAGTGTTCCATGCAAATATGTATTAACCTTTCCACATAAAGGTTGAAATTAATATTTAGATATTTAGATATTTTATTCTCAGTTTTCTCATAGCTTTTACCATATATTATAGGAAGTTACCAGTCAAAAATGGGAGAGACCAAATCTGTAAGGGTACCCAAATAATTTTTGTACATTGAATAAACAATAACATATACAGCTATTGTGCTCAACTGTAATGCACTCTAAGATAGCAAAGAAGAAAGCAAAAAATGGTTACTGTATAAACTTAAAGATTCAAAAAGCAACTTTAAGAAAAATTTTGTCCTATCTTCTATTTTCCTTATTAACACGTCAGCAATTCTTACCCACAACAGTGTAATTTGCTATAACAAATTGCAAAGAAAACAAGAATTATTTGTATATCAACAGCTTCTCAGAACATTGTGACTTAACCATCATGATTCTTGTTTACAAACAGATAAAGCAGTCTTTAAAGGGTTAAGAGGAAAGCAACTCTAGTGGTGTATGAACAGGGATGCTGAGTGTATTTTTCTTTAAGAGCTAAAAGAGAGTGATTTGAAATCAGATTGATGTCCCTCACTGTGGTGAGTTGCTTGGGTGGTACATTTAGGCTTTGGCCTTTTTCAGTCTCATAATTCTCATATTTTTGAACTGAGTGGCACATAAACCAAAAACAGGCTTTTGCAGTACCTCAGGTCACAAGAGAGAAGAGATGCAGATGGCAAGGTGACCAAAGCCAGCAGGAAAGACAGACAAAGGTATCATTCATAAGCATAGCAGTGTCAGAACCTTGCAAATCAAAGGCACTGGCTCCTACCTCCTTATTTATCTGGTTTAGATAGGGTCACTTGTGCTTTATCTTGTAGCAGCAAATAATCATGAAGATTAAAACTCAGTTTTCCATGACTAGAAACTGATGTGTATTTCCCAAATTATATACATTTATAACACAATTTGAATTTTAAGTCAAATATGTTTGATTAGACAAGAAAATTTTACTCAGCTAATTGTTTTTATTTTTGTGAACACAGCACACTAGAGGACAGTAGAAAATTTCATCTGGGATCTGCACAATAACAGCTCTAGAGCTGTGATACACACATACTACATTCTTTACCCAAATGAATGACACAAAGATTGCTTGTCATAAGTGAAGTCAGTGAACATTATATGGAAAAGACATCAGAACAAAGGAGATAATTTGCAGATGATGTTAGTTCTGTGAGAATAAGAGTGATCTTTTATCAGTGCTGAGTAGGAACAATAGAAATAATCTGCAGATAAAGTTTGAAAGAAAAGCAAGGAAAAAAATGGTATTTTTATCACAGTTAAAGTCTAAAGTTTGTGGTTAGGATGATTCACTGCGGAAAAAGGAACCTAAATAAATAATTCCTCTTCACCCAAAAACATGTTGGAGTACATTATGGGTTCCATAAGCAGGGGCTACAAAAACTTTTGTTTACTTGGGTGGGTTTTTTTGTTTGTTTGGTGGTGGTGGTTGTTTGTTTTCTGTGGGTTTTGGGGATTTTTTTTTTTTTTTTTAATGTTTTTGTATTTGTTTCCAATTATGTCCTGACTTCTTACATACCTCTTACTGTATTCTAGGTTCTCCCTGTGCACCCAGTCCCTCATTTAGTAATTCCAGTTTCTTTTCATACCTCTTTTCCCTGTATTTCCCTAAATTCAACCCAGTCTTTCTCACAGGTTTCTTAATAGCTGCTGCCTGGCTGTGTGTCAGTACCGTGAGCCAGCTGGCCCATGGGCACACAACTATTGCTTACACAGCTACCTTCAGAGCTGAGACTGAAGACTTTGTCAATTTGATGGAATTTGGGTTTCTCTCCTTTCCCTAGCTGTCTAGCTGTAGTTACAAAAACTGCGAACTTTGAGATCAGTGATTTTACAATGCATTTGTTAGGAGGTTCAGTCCATACTTTGGGGAGGTCCCTCACTGGCATTAGGGAAAGCATCCTCGTTTCTCCAGCTGCCAAAACCAGTCAGACACCAGTGTGCCCACAGGCATGCTGTCCTGCTACAGAATGCACTGATCATCAACAAGCTGCTCAATGGGTACCACCAAACAGCTCCAAGCAGGTGACTTGCTTTGCCTTTTATTCCCTTTCCCCTTCTTCCCAAACTCTTCCTTTTTATCACCCTTGTCTCTCCCAAATAGACATCCCACTCTATTTTCTTTTTCCTCTCTGGCTCTGGTTTTGCTGACTTCATGCTCTTATTTGGTGATTTTGATACAGCTGCCCTGGTATTTAGTGCCTTGGTCCCCAGTTCTGTTCAACTAGTGGTTCGCTTTCATTATTTATAGTGCCCTGCTGTCTCTCATGTGCCTATCTTATGAACATCACCGAAGGACAGAATGGGTCATCTATATGTACATCTACATTGCTTCCATTTGGCTATCTGTAGCACCCTGCAGTTCTTTATGTCATCTTGTCAGATGTGTAACAGCTTGGGATTAGCCATCTACACACATAGCTTAACCTATTAAGAGGAAAATTTACAGATGGAAAAAAAATACCGTGTGTGCACATTAAGCCTGAAACCTAGGAAGAACGGCACATTGCCCTGGAAAATCCAACAGGCAGAAAAAAACCATCTCAGACCCAAGGGAAACTGAATCTCAAGAATATCCCTAAAGACCATAGAGATAACTGTTAGTACCTGATGGGAAGCAGAACAAGTTTTTAGCTAGGATATGAGGTAGTTGAATGAGGTCTTGCTATCACAGTAGAGTAAGAGAAAATGGTTGTAAGAAGCCCACAAGTACATACAAAACACAGATTTACTCATAAAATACAAATGTAGAAATTGGATGTTGCAGTTGGGCTGTAAGGGAAATAAGAGTAAGAATAATAGAGTTTTATTGGAATCTTCTGGTAAATGTCAGATTTTAGGGTACTAGTAAGGAAAACTTAAAAGCATCTACATACATCAGATATCAAAGAGACACAGTGAAAGGAGTTGCTTTTTAACAAGCACAGGCAAGGAGGTGTTGAACTGCATGTCTAGAACAGTTACTCTGAAATTCCGGAAGAACTAATAACCCATTGAATGTCTCTGGGTCGATCTAGTAAGACAAAACAGAATCATCGCCAAAGAGTAGGTAGGGCTTTGAGGGATTATTTTTTGTTTAGGACACAAATTTCATCAGAGCTATAATGCAAAAGTTCAGTAAGTTTCAAGAGGTGGAAAAGGGTCCTTGTATTGAGCTATTGTAGATTTGGTTTTAACTAACAGGGGAATCAACTGACAGTGTGGAGATAATACAGCATCATAATGCAATTATGAAGTTTACTATCTGAAAAAAAGATTTGAAGTCCTTGTTTGAAGTTAAAAAAACAGATTAAAAGAGGAAAAAAGGAGGATTATCTCTCAAGAAGAAAATGTAAAGGATAAATGAGCACATGAGAGCCACTACCTACTGAGAGAAACTATTGAATAAACAAAAGCAAACCCTCCTTAAAGTGTAGGTAAGAAAAATATGAAGAGACCATTCTAACTGCATCGGTATTTTTTTTTAGGACCATAAAATAAAATAAATAAATTGAATCATTATAAAAGTGGAAACAAGAGCACATGATTAATCATAAGCATAATGGATAGCTCACATGCCCAATATGGATAAAAATCATAAAGCTGGGGTGCAAAATGTTTCAATTAGGTAGAGACATAAAAGACAATGAGTAAAAAGTCTATAAATATATTAAGCAGTCATGGGAAGACAAAAGAAAGGAAAAGACCATTATGCAATTGGACAGAAGACAAGAATATGGACGATACACAGAGATGGCTAAAGTGTTCAACACTTTGCTTCAGTTTTCAGACATATAAAAAGTAATTATAATTACCTACCAAACAAAATGCATTTTAAACAGCAAAAGAAGAGAAGCTGAAGATCTTTAGAAAAGGCAGCCACATCAGCCTTCAGAGAATGAACCACTGTGGAGAACTCTTCTAACTTTACAAAGCAGTCTCAACAGAGAGATCACCTTGAGAACACAAGGAGGAAGTAGCAGAATAGCAAACCAACACCTCTATCTACTTGGGAAAAGAAAGACTGAGGAAATGAGAAATGTATCAATCTGGATTTAATAGTCAAAATATTGTAAAATAAGATATCAAAAAAAAAAAAAAAAAGGCTATAAAAACAATATAAGGCAATCTATAAATGTCCAATTTGCTAAGCATAGTCAAGCCAATGCAATTCCCCGCTGATCAGCAAATATAAGAAGCACTTTAATACGGTTGGTGATACCACTGCAAATTTTAATAAACAATCTTTTTAGTTATAAACAGAATAACACCACTACTACAGAGAAACACAGCTGTGGAAAAATAACCTAAAACATTCCTGCCATTGTCAACTGTCAGTCATCAAACTTGGAGTCACCAACCTTGGAGGCCCAAATCTGTGACTAGAATATAGTTTTAACAATAATTTATACACTTACAGAATATCTGCATTCATACCACTCTAGAGATAAAAATCATTTTACCAGACAGCGTCAGAATTCAAATTGATCTTGAGAAAGTTCAAAATTCAGAAGAAGAAATTCAACAAAGACCAGGCAAAGTACTGATATTAGAAAGGAGCAAATCACATGCACAAATACAAACAGGGGAATATATGGCTAGGCAAGATTTGGCTGATAGAAATCGTGGTGTTAACAGTGATCACAAAATAAACAGCAATGCCAATGTCATTTTAGAAAAAAGATGTACCTGGGTTGTATTAGTAGGTGATGCCTTGAGACATGATGTCAATCATTTGGATTCCCAAACTGTTAAATCCCTTCAAAGATTATTATACCTTAAAAAGTATCTTGCTTTAAGCAAGCTCTAAACTAAAGCAAGTCCAAACACATAAAACAATAACAAGAAACAAGAACAACCAAACCCAACATACTTAAAGTGGTTTAACCAGGATGCAAGATTGAAGGAACGTCTTACCACCCATGCATAGTCTATAAAAAATATCTGTAATCAGCACATGGATTTTCATAACAACACTCTTAAAACAATACAGAATGTTCTCTGTTCTTTCTGATTTCCCACGGGGGTAATGACCTCAAACTGAAAAAAGATGCACGACACGGTTAAGTATAAAAACGTAGCACCGCAGAAACAGTTTGGATCGGGTCTATTTGGCAAACAAAGTAGAAAGTACATTGCAATTTACTGTAGTGTTCTGTTTATCCTTTGAGTGGTTATCAACATTTATATATACTAGAAACACAAAGCAGGGCATTTGTATTGTAAAGGCTTTTTATCCCTTCAGGCTTCCTGTAGCTCTTAACAAAAGGCTTATTCTAAATGCTCTTTCTATGCTTCCTCCTCTTACTGTAGTAAAACAGTCATCACGCTTCCTCATCATCACAAAATGTAAAAACATTAATGATCACTATTCACTGAAAGAGAAAACATTGAGGTCTAGACTGAGGTATGTGCAAAAGTAATGGACTCCCCTGTTACGCGTTGGATCTTGGCAATGACATCACCAGCTCTGGTCAACAACAGCCTTAGAGAGTTATGTTAGAGTAGCTGCTTATAACAAAGCCTGAATTCTAGAAGGGGTCCTTGAGACTAAAAGCAGAGGAGGGTAATAGGTGTCTTGAGAGAACAGACTTGGTATAACACTGAGGCCCCAGGGGAGGAAGCACATACAGCAAACGGTCAGTTCCTGGACACTAAAGTAGTGCAGCTTGGAAAGCTCAGCAGAATTGCTTTTAAAGCACAATAAAGAAAATAAAAAACATAACCAAACATAAAACTGGTTACATATAATGAAAATTCAAAGGAGAAAACAAGAAGGTATCTAAGATCACAGCCCCTCCAAGAATCAGCACAAAACAAAAACAGGGGGAGCATTGTTCCAGAAGTATCTCCCCTGGTTAAGGATGCTGCACTTGATTAATGCCCCACATTCCTTCAGCAGAGGAAAATAAGTGGTTTTTTTGGTTTGCTCTTCACCACAATTGCTTCTACAATTCAGAAATCATATATGAAGTGTTAAACTTCTATTAAGCAAGTCAGAATTTTTAAGACTGGCACGTGTGTGTGTGTGTTTTATTCACCAACACTCTCCTACGTGGTAAGGTGATTGATACTGCAATATCAAATCAGAATAAACTCAGATGCAACAGTATACCATATTTAGACCCCAGCTGGAGAAGTTTTGCATAGATGCGTGAAAATATTCTTTGTAATTCCCCTATAGCATAATCAGTGCTAATAACTGGTATTCAGCTATCCTGCCATCCTTCCTGTAAATGTGTACTGTCTAAGATGACCATTCGGTTCCACATATGATGAGATAGTCAAGTGCAGCAACGACAGAACAAACCTCCATGGGTTGACATCACCAAGTAAAATGTCAAGAAACTTCCACTCAAACTGTCAAGAGTCAGGGAGGAGATTCAGTTCTATAGGCTGACAGATTGTTTCAGACTCCATTAGGACTGTATCTGTTTACTGTACAAAACTATAAGATGTTTGATAAAGAAAAGTTAAATTCATGAATTGGTACAAAATTTCCAAATTATGTTTCCTGTTTTACTTGAATGACTGAGCCAAAATGAAATGCTATTTATTTTCTCTAGGCTGCCATATCACATCTGGAGTCTTCTCTATAAGGTTTAGTCTGTAAGCATGCACCCACACAAGACAGAATGGAAGAACCCTGCAATTAGAGCTTTGCGCAAACCACCCAAATTTTAGGCCTGAGTGTGTAGGAGTAAAACAGACTATTTACCTAGATGTATCTTCTTTGAAACAGGTGAGCAGAAGTAACATAGGGAGGAATGGGTGGAGATTGAAGCCTTTTTCCACACTTGTTGGCTAGAACAGCTGCGCCACTGCAGAGAGATACTAATTTCCAGAGGTAAATTATTATTCCCTCAGAGCAAGGAAGAAGCAAAAGAGAAAATGTGATTCAGAGGAAAATCTGAGTCACCATATTTCCCCAGGCTGGCATTACAGTGATGTAGTTCACACACCACCTCTTGCTCAAGGCTATGCCAATAGACACAGTCTTACCCTAAATAAAGAACAGGACAGTTGTGTCAGCAACTTACAGTTTCCATAAGTAAGCTTTATATACTGATGTTTAAGGTTTAGGGGAAGATCAAGTATCTAGGAAGCTATGAGACAGAGCATTTGCTATGTTCTCATACTAAAATATCCCTGTGTCACATGCTTTGTGTCTTTTCATAGAACAGAAAGTCCCCTCTGTAGAATAAAAACCCAGATGGATCATTTTATAATGATTAGGCATCACTGTTTAAATGTAGACGCCATGAATCACTCTGCAACAGCTGCCAGTGATTTGCCTTGGAAATAAAAGCAATCATCTACCAAGTTTAAAGAGCTACTTCATGTGAAAGGGAGGGGAAGCATGTGTTCAATGAAAAGAAAAGACACAAAAATCCAGAATAGGGAAGAGCTTTAGAAGTTTTGTCAAAATATTCTGCAGTGGCTATAGACTATCATCATTTAAGCTGCAAGGACCTCTGTAGTCATGTGGTTCAACCACCTTGGCTGAAATCAGGGCCAAGTTTGAATACTGATATCACCACCTAAATGTGAATAACATTACTGAGGTATTAATATTCTTTATTATCAGGAATAAAAGAAAGGTGCATTAGTATTAAATACTTGGGAACACAATCTGTTTAGCTTTTAACAATAAACACGCTATATTTAAAAAGAAGTTTATTCTGTTTCAAGCCTACAATTTTTAAGTATAAAGAAGTCTCTTGCCGCAAATAACAAAATAAGAGTGGTTTTACTTTATCAGATTTTCTGTCAGAAAAGTGGAATAAGCATAGAAGAGGAAATACATCTGGTGGACAAAAAGCAAAAAATCCAACGACATACTTTGGTCAAAATTTTATTAACAGTGTCATAAAAATATTATGGAAAACTATTCATATTATGAAAGGTCAGCATTGTGTACATGATTAAAACTGCTGCCATTTTGAGTTTCTAAACCAATATCTCTTTACTTATGTTCCCTTCAAAGGCTCAAAAGTAGGCACACCCAGCAAAACCTGTTCAGAGTCCAAGACACTAAAATCCTTTAATTCAGCAATAAGATCTCAGCAGCAGTGCCAACTGCCATTGATAACACAACGTTGATAAGCAAAAAGGAAAGGAACTGTTCTCATTTTTCTATACCGGCCTAGGATTGCCTTGGTCCAAGAAGGAGGAAAATAGGTCTCTTCCAAAGCCTTCATGAACAGAAGGGATTTTGCTATCACACCTCTCCATTCCCAGGAATATAACCCAGTTATATCAGGCTGGAGGTAAGGATGGAGTGGAAATAATGGTCCCATTGTAGCTATTGTACTGTATTGTAAAGAATGAAAAGGTTCATAGAGGTATGTAGCTAAAGCACAGGAGGCGATATGGGTCTGCATCTCTGTTAGGACATTCATTTGGGAACAGAAATATCTGCTTTCCTGTCCCTGCAGCCAACCTTTTTTATGTACATTATCCTCTGACTAATGAAAATGTAAACACTGCTCTGGGATCTGGAGACTTCATCTTACCACACTACATTACAGAAAAAATAAAGCAGACAAAAAAAAAAGTAGGGAGGCTCATAGGAGTCCCCTGTCCAAGATCATCATAGAATCATAGAATCATAGAATGTTAGGGCTGGAAGGTACCTCAAAAGGTCATCTAGTCCAACCCCCCTGCCAGAGCAGGATCACCTACACTAGGTCACACAGGAATGCATCCAGGCGGGTCTTGAACATCTCCAGAGAGGGA